>WNGS01028738.1:0-13170 GCA_020271785.1 Procambarus virginalis | reverse complement strand
TAAACAAGCGAACTCGGAGAATGGGCACTAGAAGAAAACCCAGACATAATATCACTCACTGAAACAAAGCTAACGAAAATCATAACAACGCAGTGTTTCCACAGTGCTACTATGTAGTGAGAAAGAGAGAAGGGTGAGGAGGAGGTGGTGTAGCTTTGCTACTAAAGAAGGTTGGAGTTCGAAGAGAGGTAATTCAGAACTGTGAAGTTTTCAGTGACTACATATCAGGCACCATAGCAACTGGAGGACAGAAAATTATAGTAGTAGTCCATATAGAACCCCACCGAATGATAGAAGACCTAGACAGGATTATGATAGAAACACTGTGGCCACATCAATTAATAATAGAGCAGCTTCTGTGGCTAGCAAACGGATCCAGACTACTAATCATGGGACACTTCAACCATGGAAAATAGATTGGGGAACAGAGACCCCACATGGAGGCTCAGACACATGGAGAGCTAAGTGGCTGGATGTGGCACAAGAAACTTTCTAAGTCACCACATCAAGGGACCGACAAGAATGAGAGGAGGGATGAACCAGCCTTGCTTGATCTGATATTTACCCTAATGAGTCGGATATAAGGAAATTAAGTGTTGGAAGCCCCATTGGGAATGAATGATCATAGTGTTTGAGCTTTGAGTACCTGAATGAGCTAGGAATTATCACCCCCAAAAAGAGCTGGGAACCAAAGGGCTGGCATACCGAAAGGGAAACTATGAGGAGATGAATAAATTCCTATGGGATATACATTGGGACACAGAACTCGGAACCAAGTCCGTACAAGACATGATGGACTATGTCACCCAAAATGTCAGGAGGCTGTAAGCAGGTTTGTCCCAGCCCAACAAAAAAACAGAGAAGCAAAGAAGAATCCATGGTTTAATAGGGAATGTATGAAAGCAAAGGAGCTGAACAAAAGGGCATGGAGGAACTTCCGTAATAACAGAACACCAGAAAGTAGAGAGAGATACCAGAGAACCAGGAACGAGTATGTTAGTGTGAGAAGAGCAGCTGAGAAAAGGTATGAAAATGATATAGCTAATAAAGCCAAGACCGAACCAAAGCTACTACACAGTCACATCAGGAGGAAGACAACAGTGAAGGAACAGGTGATGAAACTTAGGGTGGGCGAGGACAGGTACACAGAGAATGACAAAGAGGTGTGTGAAGAACTCAACAAAAGGTTCCAGGAGGTCTTTACAATAGAACAGGGAGATGTCACGGCGGGAGAGGTGGCAGCAAACCAGGTACCTTGGATAGTTCGAAATTACAAGAGATGAGGTCAAGAAGCACCTATTGGAGCTGGATGTGAGAAAAGCTGTTGGGCCGGATGGAATCTCACCATGGGTATTGAAAGAGTGTGCAGGAGCACTTTGCTTGCCACTCTCCATAGTGTATAGTAGGTCACTGGAAACGGGAGACCTACCAGAAATATGGAAGACTGCTAATGTAGTACCAATATACAAAAAGGGTGACAGACAAGAGGCACTGAACTACAGGCCAGTGTCCTTAACTTGTATACCATGCAAGGTGATGGAGAAGATTGTGAGAAAAAACCTAGTAACACATCTGGAGAGAAGAGACTTCGTGACAACCCATCAACATGGGTTCAGGGAGGGTAAATCTTGCCTTACAGGCTTGATAGAATTCTACGATCAGGTGACAAGAATTAAGCAAGAAAGAGAAGGGTGGGCGGACTGCATTTTTTTTGACTGTCGGAAAGCCTTTGACACAGTACCCCATAAAAGGTGATGCATAAGCTGGAGAAACAGGCAGGAGTAACAGGTAGGGCGCTCCAGTGGATAAGGAGTACCTAAGCAATAGGAAGCAGAGAGTTACAGTGAGGGGTGAGACCTCAGACTGGCGTGAAGTCACCAGTGGAGTCCCACAGGGCTCTGTACTTGGACCTATCCTGTTTCTGATATACGTAAATGATCTCCCAGAGGGTATAGACTCATTCCTCTCAATGTTTGCTGACGACGCCAAAATTATGAGAAGGATTAAGACAGAGGAGGACAGCTTGAGACTTCAAGAAGACCTGGACAAGCTGCAGGAATGGTCGAACAAATGGCTGTTAGAGTTTAACCCAAGCAAATGTAATGTAATGAAGATATGGGTAGGAAGCAGGAGACCAGATACAAGGTATCATTTGGAGATGAAATACTTCAAGAGTCAGAGAGAGAGAAAGACCTGGGGGTTGATATCACGCCAGACCTGTCCCCTGAAGCTCATATCAAGAGGATAACCCAGCAGCATATGCCAGGTTGGCTAACATAAGAACGGCCTTTAGAAACTTGTGTAAGGAATCTTTCAGAACATTATATACCACATGTGTCAGACCAATCCTGGTATGCGGCTCCAGCATAGAGTCCCTATCTAGTCAAGCATAAGACTAAACTGGAAAATGTTCAAAGGTTTGCCACCAGACTAGTACCCGAGCTGAGAGGTATGAGCTACGAGGAGCGACTGCAGGAATTAAACCTCACTTCGTTGGAAGGCAGAAGAGCTAGGGGGGACATGATCACCACATTCAAGATTCTCAGGGGAATCGACAGGGTTGATAAAGACAGGCTGTTTAACATAAGGGGCACAGGCACTAGGGGACACAGGTGGAAACTGAGTGCCCAAATGAGCCAAAGAGATATTAGAAATAACTTTTTTAGTGTCAAAGTGGTTGACAAATGGAATGCATTAGGAAGCGATGTGGTGGAGGCTGACTCCATACACAGTTTCAAGTGTAGATATGATAGAGCCATTAGGCTCAGGAAACTGTACACCTGTTGATTGACGCTTGAGAGGCGGGACCAAAGAGCCAGAGCTCAACCCCCGCAAGCACAACTAGGTGAGTACACATGTAGATATGATAGAGCCCAGTAGGCTCAGGAATCTGTACACCAGTTGATTGACGGTTGAGAGGCGGGACCAAAGAGCCAAAGCTCAACCCCCGCAAGCACAAATAGGTGAGTACACACACACACACACACACACACACACACACACAAGACAGAGAGAAAGGTCTAGATGTTGATATCACACCAAACCTGTCTCTTGAAGCCCAAATAAAAAGAATAACGTCTGCGGCATATGCGAGGCTGGCTAACATCAGAACAGCGTTCAGGAACCTGTGTAAGAAATCATTCAGAATCTTGTACACCACATATGTAAGACCAATCCTGGAGTATGCGGCCCCAGCATGGAGCCCGTACCTTGTCAAGCATATTACGAAGCTGGAAAAAGTCCAAAGGTATGCCATTAGACTAGTCCCAGAACTAAGAGGCATGAGTTATGAGGAAAGGCTGCGGGAAATGCACCTTATGACACTGGAAGACAGAAGAGTAAGAGGAGACATGATCACAACCTACAAAATCCTCAGGGGAATCGAACGGGTAAACAAGGATAAACTATTCAACACTGGAGGGACGCGAACAAGGGGACACAGGTGGAAACTGAGTACCCACATGAGCCACAGAGACGTTAGAAAGTACTTTTTCAGTGCCAGAGCAGTTAACGGATGGAATGCATTAGGCAGTGATGTGGTGGAGACTGACTCCATACACAGTTTTATATGTATATATGATTGAGCCCGGTAGGCTCAAGAATCTGTACACCAGTTGATTGACAGTTGAGAGGCGCTATCAAAGAGCCAATGCCCAACCCCCGCAAGCAAAAATAGGTGAGTACACACACAATGAATGAACAAAGCATGTTCCTTGATAACATATATGATAACAACATCGGTAACATCAAGATCCTGCACAATAACAAACTGGCCCTCCCTCTCAATAAGGGAACTACTGGCCATTAGCACATCCATGTTGTGAATCATTTTTTAATTGTTTTTTTCAAGAAGATGACGAATGGTGTTTGCGATTATTGATTCAAGTAACTTTCCCACAAAAGACGTTAGGCCTCCTGTATACCAGTACAAACAAAAAAACAAGCAAATGAAATCATTAATGGGACTCCAATACAATACTATACTAGTGAGCTGAAGACTAACTGCTAGTCATGGCGGTGACCTGTGCCAGGCACTGGGTGGTACGGAGAGTGGCAGGTGGAGTAGCCATCGTATGACCGGTCTTGGCTGTCATAGAGGCGGATTTCCAGTGTGATGACATAGAAGGTGAGTGGAAGAGGCAGTTCCACTGCTATGCAGGCGATTCACGTGACAGTAGAGACTTCAGTCTTCTGTTGGCGACTTCTTCCTTAGTTGTATCAGTTTTTCAATCT
Organism: Procambarus virginalis; assembly: GCA_020271785.1. Taxonomy (NCBI): domain Eukaryota; kingdom Metazoa; phylum Arthropoda; class Malacostraca; order Decapoda; family Cambaridae; genus Procambarus; species Procambarus virginalis. Next base: position 8,937 of record WNGS01028738.1, on the reverse strand, counting down.
AAATCATGTTCTTTGCCTACTTTTTTGTTTGTTTGACTGCTCTTGTTGTCGAATGTTGTATAATATGGCTGAGGCATATCTGGTAGAATGCTCATGGTGTCATTCTCTGTCTTATAAGGCTTCAAACTAGTTCTTGGGCGTACAAGATGCTGAACAATCCACATCCACCTATAGTGGATGTGGATGATCCAACTACGGTTACTGCAACAAGTTTATCTACATCATTTGATGTAGAGGGGTCGTCTCTAAGAGACTGCAGATGCTGCAGCTGCAGCTGACACATAGAATGATGTCGCAGCTGCTCCTAATACGTTGACACCGTGTTGCTGACGTGGAGAAGCAGAATCACTGGGGGGTGTTAGTTGTTGCAGGATCAGTTGGTTGAAATTGTGTTGCAGGAGCAAATTGGGAAACAGTAGGCTCTGGAGACGGTTCTGCAATGTTAATTAGAGATGGTGTTTTTTTCTTTTTATTGATAAAGTACATTAAATACACATAAAAACAGTTAGGCAAAACAGCACAAGCAGTGATCCATAAAGCACAAACAAACATGAGAACAACAGAGAAAGGAAACATAAAACAGAAAAACAAATAAACATACAACAGAAAACATGAAAAAAGACTCAGAAATGATATGGCACAAAATAAATACAAATCCAGTAACACAAGCCAGCCTGAAGGGCTACACAAGCAAACCTAAAAGCCAAGACAGACAGGAAGTCATAACCGGAACACGCAGGAACCGGCAAACACACACACACACAAACAGCGCTAGAAACAATACAAGCAACAGAACACAAAACATACACAGCACAACAACAAAAATGCACATAGAATACACACACAAGCACACCGCCCAACAGGCCGAAACCGAACACATAGACAAAACAGACAGAACTGCAGACACTGTAACTAAATCACAGACATGGAGTATACAATCAAACACAGGCACTATCGATACTTGTTCGGAAACTCCTGTGCTGGGAAGCGTAAGCAGTATGCCTCCCAGACCAGCTGGACGTCTTCGGACACCGGTCTACCAGGAGACGCACAACGCCGAGGCATCCAATCAGGTACCCCATAAATAAACACCTTTAACCTCGGTATCCAAATAGTCGACGAGCACCACGGGCCCTCACGCACCCTGTCGTCCCAAACGAGGTCCAAAACCCGTGACTGAGGGACTACACCCCGTCGGCCGCGAGCACGGAGAAGAGGTCCACATTAGGTGGTTTCGCACTGGAATCGGCACTGGGAGGTGCTCCAGGCGCCGCACAAGGCTTTGTACTGGCCGGCGCATGAGGCTTCTCATGAGGCTTCGCATGGGGCTGCAAACTAGGGGTTACCCGCAAAGGACACAGACGAGTCGGGGCCCCCGCAACCGAGCACAAGAGCAGAGGCACCTTGGCACACATTCTTCCGTAAGACCACGACGAGGTCCGGTTCGGCAGGAGCAACCTCCCACTGTAAGGAGTCTTCAGCAGTAGGCACAGGGGGCGACACCGGACGCAGCACAGAGCTCCCCACAGCACCACCAACCTTGACAGGAGACGCCAGATCTACCTCCACCCAAGGCACCCCACGAAGGGGAGACAAACTCGGGACCCGCCTCGAGCGCTTGCAGACAGGCTGCCGTTCATCCGAGCTATCACACCCATTATCCAGTAACACAGCAGAACTCTCAGACGGACTCGCCTTCAAGGCCCGGCTCCTGAGAACCGCAGCCTCCACGGCCGGGGGCAATGGACCACACACAGCAGGAGACTCCTCGCCGCGGACATCCAAGGGGACAGGAGTCGCCGCATGCAGGGACGGAGCAGGCATGCGCGGCCGAGACGGGGCAGGCTGGAGCGACAGGGGCACGGATGTCGCAGGTGGGGAAGCCGGCGACGAGGGCGAGGCTGCCCAAAACCCCACGTCAACATCCACTCCACCACCCATCACCGGGGCAGAAACCAGCAGGGAATCAACACACGGTCCAGCACGTGGAGACAGGTCCAGGGCCGACAGCGGGCGAAAAGCCTTCTCCTGGAAGAGGTTAACGGGTGACCCGGCACTCCTCACACCCCGCAGCCAGGTGACCTGGTAGGCCACACCTGAAACAAGTCTGAGGTTGTCCTGCGTGAAAAACACGAATCGGGAACCCCAACAGCATGATGGAGGACGGTAAAGGATTCCAGAGGCGCATGGCGAGAGTGTGGGACCCACACGGGACCCCCTTCTATCTCCCGGCAGGGACGGCATTCATCCTCACATGTAGGACCCGCCCAAACTGGGCAAAGTACCGACGTAGGAGATCCTCATGGAACTCAAAAGGCATCCCGTGCACTGCCACATACGTCGTGGCTCCACAACGATCCGAGAGGGTCACCGACCCACCATCTCCAGGAAGATCTTGAGGTTATCTTGAGATGATTTCGGGGCTTTTTTTTTCTTAGTTTCCCCGCGGCCCAGTCCTTGACCAGGCCTCCACCCCCAGGAAGCAGCCCGTGACAGCTGACTAACACCCAGGTACCTATTTTACTGCTAGGTAACAGGAGCATAGGGTGAAAGAAACTCTGCCCATTGTTTCTCGCCGGCGCCTGGGATCGAACCCAGGACCAAAGGATCACAAGTCCAGCGTGCTGTCCGCTCGGCTGACCGGCTCCGATCGAATGAGCGCCCGTCATAGCGCATGACGAGACCTTGATAAATCGCCGGGAGCTGAACTTGACAATCGTCCGCTGTCCGGCAAGTAGCTGCACACCACATACAGACTCCACTGGGACATGTAGCATATCAATCATTACCACCTCCACAGCGTGATAGGAAGCAATCCCAGAGAACTCCAGGCCAATGGAGGACTGCCTGGTAACAGGGTGCTCAGGCCCCCCTCCCATGATTGCAGACCGTCACGGCCCCAAGGGCCCCTCAGCAAAAACACGGGACACAAGCCACGTCAGCAGCGACACCCAGGTCCTCACTCCTCGCTGGGTCGAGAACAACTGCAGTGGCCGGACGAAATAACTGTACCCCACGACAGCTGAAGCAGTTCTCCTGGCAGTAAAGGTGGTGTTGTCGTCGTTGCAGGATCATCAGGTGCTGGAGCTAATGTTGCAGGAAGCAAGTCACCTAGTCCAATGACGGTTGACAGTTCACTTGCACAGTAGGCTGTTGATGGTCTTTGCAGTCCTGCTGTGGTTTGATCCGGCAATCCTTCCCGTTAGGTGAAATAGTTCAGTAGTCGTACTGCAATCATTCACAAGCCGTGACTAGTGAAGGTTGTGGTTGGGTTGGTGGTGGAAGGGGACCCTGGTTGTGGCTTCCCGGAGAATTAGGCTGTTGGACAGTGGCGCCCACTGTCTTGTAAGACTTGATTGGTTGTGAGACGTCGCTGGAGGACTGGTAGTTGAAGCCTGGCGGGCAACAGACATTTTATTCATCTCTTCCTGCTTCTGGACTCTTTGGTCTCTTCCTGCTTCTGGACTCTTTGGTCTCTTCCTGCTTCTGGACTATTTGGTCTCTTCCTGCTTCTGGACTCTTTGGTCTCTTCCTGCTTCTGGACTCTTTGGTCTCTTCCTGCTTCTGGACTCTTTGGTCTCTTCCTGCTTCTGGACTCTTTGGTCTCTTCCTCCTTCTGGACTCTTTGGTCTCTTCCTGCTTCTGGACTCTGGTCTATTCCTGCTTCTAGACTCTTTGGTCTCTTCCTGTTTCTGGACTCTATGGTCTCTTCCTGTTTCTGGACTCTTTGGTCTCTTCCTGCTTCTGGACTCTTTGGTCTATTCCTGCTTCTAGACTCTTTGGTCTCTTCCTGTTTCTGTACTCTTTGGTCTCTTCCTGCTTCTGGACTCTTTGGTCTCTTCCTGCTTCTGGACTCTTTGGTCTCTTCCTGCTTCTAGACTCTTTGGTGTCTTGCTGCTTCTGGACACTTTGGTCTCCTCCAGCTTCTGGACTCTTTGGTCTCTTCCTGCTTCTGGACTCTTTGGTCTCTTCCTGCTTCTAGACTCTTTGGTGTCTTGCTGCTTCTGGACACTTTGGTCTCCTCCTGCTTCTGGACTCTTGCTGCTTCTGGACTCTTTGGTCTCTTCCTGCTTCTGGACTCTTTGGTCTCTTCCTGCTTCTGGACTCTTTGGTCTCTTCCTGCTTCTAGACTCTTTGGTGTCTTGCTGCTTCTGGATTCTTTGGTCTCCTCCTGCTTCTGGACTCTTTGGTCTCTTGCTGCTTCTGGACTCTTTGGTCTCTTCCTGCTTCTGGACTCTTTGGTTTAAACATTAGGGATTCCATTATCGGAAATATGAAACCTCAACGGATTGTCGAGGTTTCTCTAGGACCCAGATCTTGCTGTCTGATCAGGCAGTCAGGGGAAATGATGATGTGTTCCAGCAGAGATATACATCGTTTGTGGAGTGTATTTCAGTCCCTGTAGTGATGGTCGAGGGAGCAGACGCTACACTTCCCTGCAGGCATTGTACACTTCCAGGTGTACTGGTAATATTTGCAGCCTTGTCGAAGTGGATGAACCTCTTTACCTCGTTACATGCCTTAGTGGTGTGAATATACCAAAGAATCAGAATCAGTTGTCTTCAACAAGGGGTGACATGTACCCTCTTGTACCATCAGCAGAGTTGAAGGAGAGTTTCACTGTTGATCGCTAGCTTCATTCTCAGTTATTTTCCCAGCAACCCCAGTTAGTGCAGTTTTGTGTGCTGATGCCCTCGATGATTTCGACTTTAGGTTGGTCGGTAATCCAGATGCTTATACACCGACCAAAAACAGCCGTCACTACCAAGTATCGTGGAGGTGGAAGAGAGTGCCTCTGAAGAGCATTATCACTAGAGAATAGGGGCAGGGCTCTATTGCCATTTTCTTTTATGTCAATCGGTGCAACATCAGTGATGCTACCAAGAGTATGAAATATCTCCGTCCAGGTAATGGTCTGGGTCTTCGGAACTGCACCATAATCTTGTAAAGCATGGTACCTCTTGACATGTACCATAAGCGAAAGCTAAAGACTTAGCAGTTCAACTGGCACATTCACAATGGCCCTCAGTACCAATGAAATAATGCTCCTCACACTCTGAAAGGCTCGCCTGCTCGCTTGAAACTGCATCTCTCCCAAGTTGTTTTACATTCAGCTACTCAAAACAAAAAGTTTAAAAAAGCACGGGCTACAGCTCGTCCTCCAAACAAAGACCCAAAAGTGATTCCATGCACCGCCAAGCCACCTGTTTATGAATGAAAAACGGTTTATACACGACTCACAACTGCTGACGTTCGAACACTTCCGGAACAAGTGCTTCACTGACGAATTTTGTTCGACCCACAACGCTCTAAATGCTTCACCCACGTTGTACACATACAAATAATCGCCAACAGAACCTAAGCACCTAATCTAACCTATGCCTATATATGCAAAATATGCTAATATACTATAATGTTAATTTATATTTGAGAAGATTCCGTTTTTAATGAACAGCGTGTAAAAATTAATGAATGCGTCTGTGGGGTAGACCGCTGGATGTAATGGACTTGAGTTGAGGACGGGTTGTGGGCTATGGTGAGCCTATCGTACTCACCTGGCACAAGAGCGGGGCTGTAACTGATCTCTTCCAGTGAGCGGCAGTAATATATGCAGTCCGTCCTCATCAACAATGAATTTTGTTCGAACTAAAATGCTGTAAATGCTTCACCCATATACTACAAATACAAATAATCGCCAACAGAACCTAAAAACCTATCTTAACCTAACTAATACCTAAATTTCCACAGTATGCTAACATATAACATTAATAATTTATATTTGAGAAAATTCCTATTTTGAATGAACAGCATGTTAAAATTGACGAATGCGTCTTTGGGTTCTACCACTGATGGAATGGACTTGGTCTGTGCAAAGGTTGATTCATGAGCTCAGTGGGGAGGTGGCAGATACCATCAACTAGAATATCTGAGGAGGGTTTCCAGGCAACACTAATTCATATATGTTTTTGTGTTTACATTTCTTGTTAGGAAAGTATCATTCAGGTTTTGGATGACTGCAGAACTCTGTACACCTACTGAAAGGCAAAAGAGCAAGACAACAAGCAAGGAAATATACCACACACCTAAATTAAGGTCCACCAGGGATCCATATCCATCTCCGTGGTGGATAAAATCCAACTGGACTGTCGTGACTCATTTATGTATGACATGTAGTGCATGTGAGAGCGTGTATGTCTCATGCAATGATTGAAGGTGAGAGTCTTTGGTGTATTCTTTTAGGCATCAATCAAGCTGCAGTCGGACACCCAGTTAAGTCCATTGTGACTGTTAGGCAAAGTGCCAGAAGTGTTGGTTGAGGATAGTCGGAAGATGAGGTAGAGGCCCAGTGACCTGTTGATGGTCATCATTATTAGTATTATATTTCGGTGCACTGTTATAATCTTGTGAACTCTTATATTGAATGTCTTTAAGGATAACCACCTTCCAAGAGTGTAGAAATACCGAGAACATTGTTATTATGTATGTATTAACCATACATTTTGTTCTTGTAGCTACTGAATATATACGTACTTGCACTTATTAACTTATCCATCCATGATCACTATATTTAGGGAGTGGAAGCTGCATCCCAGAGTTAACTCTGAAGACATATTGGTAATGGATATTTTCAGTGAGAGCTGCTCTAATTGCAGGGAAGATGTTTATATAAATTAGTTCATTTAACACTATTCTGGTGATAAGATTCAGGTAGAGAGTCGAAGGGTAACATTGAGGTACCATCCACATTTCGTTTTATATATTTTGTTAATTAGATGTTACAGTTCTTTTAGATTAAGATGATTCACTCCTTGCCTCTGCGGATCTGATAATTCTTGAGAGAAAATTCAGATTTCTGGCTAGTTACATTAATTTTAAGATAAAATCGAGTTGGGAAATAATAAACTGAGAGTGGGTGGTGGGTCACCTGAGAGAATAACTGAGAGAGGACTTCCTTACGGGTTATGCAGTAGATGTGGTATATGCCAACAGGTTCTTGTTGATGGTAATTCAACATGGCCCCATCCTACAAAACATTAAACGTGGTTAGGTGACTTATTATGGTGCCATTGGCATCACAGAGGTGTCAGTTGGGGGTATTGCTTTGTGTTTCTTTTATATTTTTCTGCGGCGGGGGACCGGTGGAGACAAGGGTGTCTGGAGCCCCACAAGTTGAAAGAGACTTGTGTGATCATATATCAATTTAGTTGATGCTGATAACCGCAGTGATCATCTTCTTAATCTGACAATGATAACACAATGTTGCTCTTTTCTCAAGTCAGTATGGTTAGATGCCAACTAGTGAAGCAAGATACCATAAATTATAATTATTTATCAGGCGTAACCTCGTGTTGTTCATGCCTTAAGCGTGCATGGTAAGATAACGAATGGTGGTGTTCAGAGTGTCTGTGAAGGTCATTGTTAACTGATGACGACAACGATGTTCCTCATGCCTCCATCAGCCATTCTCAAATATCATCAGTTACATACCATTTATGGTTATATTGGTTGTATGGTGATGGCAACAATGTTTATCTTGCCTCGAGCTAGTATTGCCAAGGTTTATGGTGTATGAAGCTTATAAAGGTTATATTGGTTAACTGACGATGGCAAGACTGGAGCTATCGGTTCACCCTTGTAAAGTCAGCTATTGTTGGTTGGTCAGCTCTTGTTGCATACTGCATAATGCTCTTCTATGTATATAATAATAATAATAATAATAATAATAAATATTTATATAGGGGAAAAGCACATACATACAAAATGGTATACGAGAAGAATGTTGGATCTCTAGGTAGGACAAGTATATACTATGCCTCAAGCCACTAATACACTCAGTGTTTCGGGCCTGACAATAGCACCACTGTCGCTCTCGTCACAAGTAATACATATCAAATAAGAACTGGTTGGATGTCGGATATTTTAATGGTCTATTCTTAAAAAATTATCACGATCTTCCTTTTAAATTTAGGGTGAAAACTGTTTTACAAAATATTTAGAGTCGGAACACGTCACTAGTATATAAAAAACTAGAACAGCTTATTTCAATAATTTACAGAAAGTATTGGAATAGTGATGGTTTATGCATAATAACAATTGTGGTATCTGTTGACAGGCGGACAGCCCTTCACTGGGCAGCCGAAGGTGGTCACGACAACACTGTGAAGGTCCTCCTCGACGCTGGAGCAGACGTCAACGCTAAAACTAATATGGTAAAAGTTACACATATGTATTCCAACATTATATAGCAATGCAACATAGCACACTGCACGTATCATGTGACAAAATTCAATATTTATATTTTATAATCAGTACCATTAGAGATAATGTCTGCTAGTCTGTTGAAAGTCAGAGATCACACAGATGGGGCTAGCCTTACCCAAATTGAAAGAGGGAATGGTCTGGGAACGGGATGAACATAGGCTGGTCGGTGTCACCAAATTTAAAAGGGAATAACGTGCCAGTGCCCCATTCACACCCCATGATGATTTTTGGCACTGTCAGCTAATTATGCAGCTAAATATTTTCAAAACAATTTTTCAAATAATTATTTTCATATGGTAATATGCAGCATTCTTCACTGATCTCGGGAAAATTAACTGAAAATTTTTGCTGTCAATAATTTGGCCGTACTCCCATAAAACAGACGATCTTTACACAATATCAAAGGTTTCGAGCAACGGCTTTCTAACAGACTAAGGGGGAACTATTCGTTTTTTAGTATTTCACACAACAGCGCTCCTCTTACTGCTGACCACCCACACAAGACAATTATATTTTTTATAGGAGAAAGAGACAGACAGACAGACAGAGAAAGAAAGATAAAAACAGATAAAGACAGATACAGAGAAAGCAGAGACAAACAGAAACTCAGACACCAGCTAGAGATAGACAGGCAGAAACAGACTCTCTCTCTGCCTGTCCTCTGTCTATGACAGA
>WNGS01028734.1:39354-66819 GCA_020271785.1 Procambarus virginalis | reverse complement strand
GATCAAACTCTCACAAGTCAAGTCTGGCCTCGGGCTGGGCTTGGGGAGTAGAAGAACTCCCAAAACCCCATCAACCAGGTATCAACCAGGTACTGCTAGGTAACAGGGACAAAAGGTGAAAGAAACTCTGCCCATTGTTTCTCGCCGGCGCCCGGGACGGAACCCAGGATCACAAGTCCAGCGTGCTGTCCGCTCGGCCGACCGTCTCAACTTCTCTCATGAGAAGTAGCAGTAGAAATAGCAGAAGGAACAGCAGTAGCTAGATCAGCATGAGAAGTAGCAGTAGAAATAGCAGGAGGAACAGAAGCCGGGGAAATTTTGTTTTCAAGGATGCCGTGAGCAGGAAGAAGGGGGTGCAACATCATTTTCAGGACATCATTAAATTAAAAATTTTAAATATTTAAATTTCTATTCAAAAGAATGTGTGTACAAGAACATATGAGTAATATACAATTGTGGGGACAGGAGTTACACAAACTCATGAAGCCATTATTACGTAAAGTGTTTCCCGCAAAACTTGCAATAATTTAGAAGAAAATTTAATTAAAGGTGTGATGGGGTAAACACTTAATACTAAAAGAGAAGTAAGCTAACAAAAATGAATAATTTTACACAAACACAAATGAATACAATAAAAAGGTGATACTTAATAATGACTCGCACAGACTATTACATTAATGAGTCAGTAGTTCCAGCAACAGTACAGTACTTTATTTACATTAATAACACAATGGAAATACTGAGGTGTAATTTAGAAAAGAAACTGGACTTTTTCTCTTAACATTTTCTTGGAACTTAGCAGATCATAAGAGTAATATAGTATAAGTTATGGTTAGTGAGGACAACACTAAAACTAAACAAGGATCACAAGGAAAGGAGAGTCTTATTTTCTTCAGTCCCTCTTATTTTGAATGATTCAGTGAATATTGAACTAAATAAAAGTCCATCTTTGGCTAACTGCTAACAAACTATCTTTAACGTTGACAAAACCTTCTATATTTTGTTTGGCAATAAATCTTCATTTCAAATTAGTCTAAGAATTAACAATATTCAAATTAGTAACAGTAGATAGTAATTAAATTCGATCCTTGGTGTTCTCATTGATAAGCTGAATTTTCAGGGACACATTCAAAATATGGCTAACAAATTTCTAAAACAGTTTGCTTCTCTCTAAAATCAGATACTATGTACCTCACCTTGCACTGGTGATGCTCTATTACTCTCTCATCTATCCTTATCTCAATTATGGTATCTGTGCTTGGGGTCGTGGGCCAAAAACGTCTATGTCCGCTAATTACTCAACACAAATCTGCTATTGATATAATAACAAACCCTGGCCCCCAGACTGCACTCGAACCGCTTACTTAAATCTTTGAATATGTAAGATAATAAGTCACTGCACATCCTCTCAATTGTACTCTATATATTTAAAACCCTGAACTATAATGCCAATCCTGACCTTAAACGCTTCCCAGAAGGTTGTAACAGAACCCATGCGCACCACATCAGAAACAAATCTTGTTTCTTGTATGGTTTCAAGATCCAGGGGTTCTGGTAGCCGAGTGGACAGCATGCAGGACTCGTAATTCTGTGGCCCAGGTTCAATTCCCGGCCCAGGTAGAAACAAATGGGGAAAGTTTCTTTCACTCTGATGCCCCTGTTACCTAGCAGTAAATTAGGTACCTTGGAGTTAGACAGCTGTTACAGAGTTGCTTCCTGGGTGTGTTTTGTGTGTGTGGAGGGGAAAAAAATAATTTAGTAGTTAGTTACAGTTGATTGATTGACAATTGAGAGGCAGGCCGAAAGAGCAGAGCTCAACCCCCGCAAGAACAACTAGGTGAATTTAAAAATTCCTATTTGATATTCCAAGAGTGCGACTGAACCAAACTAAAAATTCTCTGAAAATCAAGGGATCCAGAATTTGGAATGATCTTCCCAGTCATTTCAAAGGCTGTATACCTCTCTCAACCAGCTTAAGAGAAAAACCAAGTGCTACCTAATAAACTCCATGTAACCTACCATACCCCCTAAATGTCAACCTATGTTTTGCTTTTTATTAACAATATTGATTATTGACCAACTAGTTTAACTGCTGATATCTGACATATATAAACTTGAAGAAAATTGTAGTCTTTTGTTTATTTAGTTAAAATTACTTCTGCTGTTCTGTTTCAATTTCTGCTGTCCTTCCATCATAGAATTTTTATTATTCTTGATTTTCATTTTTCAATTCACGCTTTTGATCTCAATTAGTTTTAAGGTTTTAGTCTAAGTGTTTTTCCTTCATCTTGCCCGAAACGCTGTGCATATTAGTGACTTTAGGCATAGTATGTATTACCTGTAGATAAACTAGAAATCCACAATTCTGTTTGTAACTCATCTTGTATGTTTGGCCAAAATGCTATGTGTATTAGTGGCTTTAGGTACTGTATGTACTAGCTCTATGTATAAATCCAACATTATGTTTGCAACTCTTCATCTATGTATGTACTTTTCCTGAATAAAAATTTGATTTTGAATTTTTAAATTTGTATGTACTTTTACCTAAATAAAACTTATTTATGAATTTAATTTGTTATTACAGTTTTTCTTTTAAACTGGATGGGAGGCATACAAATTTTAAATTAATTACAGTAATTTAATTAATTTAGCATTCCCAATAATTAGGAAACCAGCCATAACCTGCATTAATTTAGCATTCCAATAATTAGGAAACAAGTGATAGGAAATCTCATAAATGCACCTCACAATATAAACTGGGAATTTAAACTCAAGAATACACAGGATATAAATTTATAATGGATTTAAACTGCCAAAATATTAAACATCCCCTGGCTCACAAATGACATGCTTAAAGCAATTAACAAGAAACACGAATATGAAACAAAACATACAATTGGCCTTATTAAAAAAGAAGTTAAGAGATACTGATCAATGCTTACCTATATAATATGAAGAGCCAAAGCTTCCTTTTATGAGAATAGATTTAAAGAAGCAAAAGGAAATATGATAATGAAAAAATCCACAAGGGCCGTGACGAGGATCAAACCTACATCTGAGAGCATCCCAGACACTGCCTTAATCGACTGAGCTATGAGCTATGACAAGGATAAAGGCCTCGTCACGGTCCTTGTGGATTTATTCATTTGATGCATCACGCTATTGTGATTTCTATATGTAGTGAAATATGAAAAGTACATGGAAAGCAATCTCTAACATCCTAGTCTAAGCAACAATCACATAATAAGCAGATAAAACTCTCCAAAGATGGTTACACACCTGCAACAGACTTAGATATTGCAACTGAATTCAATAGCTTCTCTTAATCAATTGGTACAAACCTTGCCAAAAAAATCCCAGAGACCCAGACACATGTTACTACAAATCTCATAGGCAGCTGTCCTAACTCTCTACTCCTTTTGCCAGTCAGCCCGAAAGACATTATATCCATAATTCAATCACTTAACACCAAAACTGGGAACATTTTTGAAATACAATCTATGATATATATAAAAGTACTGCCCCTGTCCTTGCACTACCCATGGCTCTGTTATTCAACAATTTTCTAGAGCGTCATACTTTTCCTGATATCATTAAGAAAGCAAGAATGATGCTAGCTCATAAAGGAGACAAGACAGCTGACAAAATAAATTACAGACCAATATCAAATCTACCAATACTTTCAAAAAATATTTGAAAAAATGATTTACAAACAGCTCTATTCGTACTTTGTAAAACTAAACATACTACTGATTAAATCCACAACGACCGTGATGAGGGTTCAAACTTACGTCCAGGATGATCCCAGATGCACCTTAATCGACTGCGCCACGACATGGTAATATGAATTGCAATCAGGTTTGCTACTGCTCACACACGGAACCCACAGTCTCTCTGAGACACAAACTGGGGTTTTACACAACTCCCCCATGCACTTGGGCTCTTTCAACAAGCTGTTCTACCTCTTAAGAGGTAGACTATATTTCTTTGGACTATATACATTCCTATCTCAGTGACAGACATGTGGTCATCAATAGCATAACTTCAGATAGACAATGTTAACATTACCCATAAAAATGATGGGAAATTCCTTGGCCTATACATAGTCAAGGGACTGAACTTTAGCACCCACATACAACACACAGCTAAAAAAAGTCTCAAAAATGGTCGGTATACTTTCTAAAGTCAGAAATTATGTTCTCCTCTCTGCTCTTCTCCCATTATGCTACCTAATAATCTATCCATATCTTTCATACATTATCTGTACATGGGGTTCAACCACTACAAATTACCTCAAGCCCATCATCATTCGGCAAAAATCTGCTATCAGAATTGTAACGAACCCTAGTCTTCAGACAACACACAGCCTATTTAAGTCCCTTAACATGCTAAACATACACTCAGTCCACACATTCTCATGTGTTATCTACATGTATAAAACCTGGTTTATAAAAACCTTGGTTTCCTGGAAACCATGTATAAAACCTGGTTTCCTAAACGCTACTCTTCATCTGAAACTTTTCCTTCATAGATGTAATAGAACCCATGAGCACCACACCAGAAATAAATATCTCTTTGATATCCCCAGAGTCAGACTAAACTTGTGCAAACATTCCATGCAAATAAAATGGCCCAGTCTTTGGAACTCACTCCTTGATGAATTTAAAAATTACCCAATCCATGCCCTGTTCAAAAAAAAAAAAGTACCTCATTTCCTCCTCACAGTTTCCTACCCTGTGCTTCAAATTCACACTGTACATCTGAAAAGGTACACTGCTACAATGTACCCTTTCATCTTTAAGGACCTACCTGAAACGGTATGCAAGCTAGTGGCTTTGCATGAATGTAAAAATACCAATCTTATGTAATGACACCAACCCATTGTACCTTCTTGCAAATAAATTATTATTATTATTACCCAGGACAAAGCGATCACTGAACGCCAGGCAAAGCGTCTTAACCACTACACCACGGAAGCTGTACATAACTAAACTTTTTAGTTATATTTTATATATGGCAATGGAAATTTTGTTGTCAAAGTGAACACCAAGGAACTTCCCATCAACTCTGCTCATAATTTGGTATTGTCAAGTCTTAGACAATAAATCACACAGATATGGTTGAGATATGATGACCAAACCACACACCAGAAGATCAGGAGACGACGACATTTCGGTCTGTCCTGGACCATTATCAAATCGATTATGATAATGGTCCAGGACGAACCAGGACGTTGTTGTCTCATCTTCGGGTGTGTGGTTTGGTCATCATAGTCTTAAGATTAATTTGATTGTTGAACTTCTTACCAAACAAAAATGTAAAACGCCTTGTCGATGTTAAGGGTAAGTTTGTTAACAGTCAATTTAATGGACTTCATTTAGTTCAGAATTTACCGTGTCATTTAGAATAAGTGGGTTAGCGTGTGAGAAAATATGAAGAATGAATTATCAGCAAACAAAACTCAGTTAAAATGTTGCGTGGTATTTGGAAGATATATATATATATGAGAAAAACGAGTGGACAGAGTATGCTACCCCTGCAGAATGCCAAAGTTATCTGACAAAGTGGGAGAAGTAGCAGTGTTCACTGAAATATACTGCTGACAGAGTTAATATTTCAAGTACTGAAGGGAGTGACCTCAAACTCCATAGTGTTGGAGTTTGAGAAGAAGATTATTATGGTTAACAGTGTCAAAACCCTTGCGTAAATCAACAAACAAACCTATAGGGAGCTCATTTTTGTTAAGTACTGCATGTAATAATTTAAGCACATTTATAAGAGCATTGTTGGTGCTTTTATTGGTCCTGAAGCCACACTGTATTATCACACGAGGATAATCTCAATAAATTCCTCTCCCAATGTGATCTAACAAACTGACCCTATTAGTGCCTCAACTTAATTATCCCATTGTTACCAATAATGTAATTATTAATAGGAGTTAGCTAAGTTCTATGACATATTGTTACTGTAAGTGGACAGTGACCTTGTATGTTAAGATAATTGTCAACTAAGTTAATAATATTAATAATAATTTATTCACAAGCAAGTACAATGGGGGTTGGTGAGATTACATAAGACTGGTATTTTTACATTCTTGTAAGGTCACTAACATGTACAGTGTTTCCTGCAAGTTCTATAACATACAGTTACTGTGAGTGAACAGTTACTTTGTATGTTGAGATAATTGTCAAGTAAGTTCTATAACACTTCATGTTACTGAGAGTGGACAGTGACCTTTTATGTTGAGTAAGTAAGTAATTATCAAAAGAAGGCACCAAACCGGGAAGGCTATGTAGCACCATCAAAGTGCGGAATAATCAGACGGCGCTAAATATCATCAAGGATGCCAGTACGAGAACAAAAACGCATAAGGCGAACGATATCAAAAGTATCTGAGTCACCAAGAATTCTATTGAGGGACAGGTGACTGTGAGGGGCGGTCGGAAAGCAAGACATACGCTCGTCCTGGAAGTCAGGACATTCAAGAAGGACATGCACGACCATAAGAGGGACAAAGCAATTAGGACAATAAGGAGCAGGGTGGAGCTCCATCAAGTGACCATGGGTTAAGCGAGTATGGCCAATACGCAACCTCGCCAGAGCCGTTTGCCATCGCCGGTTACGGTGGCAGGAGGACGGCCACGAGGAAACACAACATTTAAGAGTACGTAGTTTGTTACCAGTAACAGACGACCAACAAGCCTGCCAACGGGTAAAGATGGAGGAATGGATAACCGGGTAAAAGTCGGAATATGGGATACTTTTACGAGAGATGGGACAAGAGTGGACAGCTTCCTTGGCGGCAGCATCCGCACGCTCATTTAAAGACACACCAATATGGCTAGGAACCCAACAAAACTCAACCGACTTAAATCTACTGTGAACTAAAAACACCCAATACTGGATCTTGACAACCACTTGATGAACCGGATTAAAGGCCCCGAGAGCCACGAGGGCACTACGAGAGTCAACAACAACAACAAAGGAAGACTGACAACGAGAAAGCAGGAGACAAAGACCATAGAGAATAGCATAAAGCTCCGCTGTGAAGATGCTAGTCTCCGGAGGTAAGCGACACATATAAGTGCGATCAGGAAAAACAACAGAGTAGCCAACACCGTCTGCAGACTTAGACCCATCAGTGAAGACAGAAACGGAGCGGGAGTAAGAAGAAAAGTGCTCAAGGAAAAGGCGTTTTAGAACCATAGGAGGGGTAAAAGCTTTAGTGATGCGGGTCAAGGAAGTACAAAACTGCGGAAGGGGGACTCTCCACGGGGGCAAAGAAGGAACAACACGAGGAGAAACATTAGAAATATGAACGGAAAGAGAATCCTGTAAGCGAGATAACCGGACAGAAAGAGGGAAGTGGTGAAGAGGAACAAGAACCGCAGGAGGGGTAAAAGTTAAAGGACGACAGAGGCGAGAGGAAGGATGTTGTAGGGAGCCGGTCGGCCGAGCGGACAGCACGCTGGACTTGTGATCCTGTGGTCCTGGGTTCGATCCCAGGCGCCGGCGAGAAACAATGGGCAGAGTTTCTTTCACCCTATGCCCCTGTTACCTAGCAGTAAAATAGGTACCTGTGTGTTAGTCAGCTGTCACGGGCTGCTTCCGGGAGGTGGAGGCCTGGTCGAGGACCGGGCCGCGGGGACACTAAAAGCCCCGAAATTATCTCAAGATAATCTCAAGATAATCTCAAGGACCGCGCAAGATAGCGAAAACAGTAGCGATCACAGCGGTCCTGGAGAGACAGGAAGCCAGTGTCAACATACAAGCTAAGGACGGGAGTCGAACGAAAGGCACCAGAACTGAGGCACAACCCAGTATGGTGCAAATCATCAAGACGGCAAAGAGTAGAAGGAGAAGCAGACGAGTAAGCAGGGCAACCATAATCGAGCTTAGACAGGACGAGAGAGGAATGTAAAGCAAGGAGTGCGTGCCTATCCGCCCCCCCCAAAAAGTATGGGACAACACCCGAAGGAGGGTAAGGGCCTTAGAGCACTCAACACGGAGGTAAGAGATATGGGGAGACCAAGACAAACGAGTGTCAAGGAATAACCCCAAAAGCTTCGCAGAATCTTTGTACTCAAGGGGATGACCATAAAGTGACAAAGATGGAACAACCCGTTTCCGAGTAAAAGTCATGGCACAAGTCTTAGCAGTAGAGAACTTGAAGCCATGCTCGGTGGCCCAAGACGACACGGCATCAATCGCAAGTTGAAGCCGGCATTGAAGGAGAGGCGAATCATCATCCTGACAGCAAAGGATAAGATCATCGACATAGAGAGCGGAGAAGATGCCTGAAGGAAGAGAGGAAAGAAGACCATTGAGGGCAACCAGAAAAAGAGTAGCGCTCAGAACACTACCTTGGGGCACACCTTCGTATTGCTGAAAAGAGGCAGAGAGAGCGGTACCAAGCCGCACCCTAAAGGAACGACGAGAGAGGAAGCTGCGAAGAGAAGGAAATGACTATGAAGGCCAAAAGAGTGAAGCTGGGAGAGAATATGATATTGCCAAGTGGTGTCGTAAGCCTTTTCCAAGTCAAAAAGGACGGCAACAATGGAGGTCTTCGCAGCAAAAGCAGTACGAGTATAGACCTCCAAGTTCACCAGGACATTTGTCGTGCTGCGGCACTTGCGGAAACCAAATTGAGAAGGGGAGAGGTGATGGTGTTCCAGGAACCACATCAGACAAACGTTAACCATACGTTCAAAGAGTTTGCAGACACAACTTGTGAGGGCAATAGAGCGAAAGTCCTTAGGGAATGTTCCCAGAGACCCTGGTTTGCAAACAGGGAGGACAACGGCATCGAGCCAGTCATCAGGGACTAACGACGACTCCCAGATCCGATTATACAGACTCAGTAAATACTGAGACGTGCATGGAGGGAGATGGCGGAGCATCTCATAATGAATACCATCAGAGCCCACTGCCGTAGAACTACAGAGGGCCAGGACAGAACGAAGTTCAGAGAGAGAGAAGGGATCGTTATAGGGGAGTCGAAGACGAGTGCAGAAATCTAAAGGACGAGACTCAAGGACAGGTTTACGAAGAAGGAAAGATTGGGGAAGATGAAGACCAGAGCTAACAAAAGAAAAGTGGGAACCCAGTTCGGTAGCAACCTGCAACGGGTCCACCACAAGAGTACCATGGAGGTGAAGGACCAGTGAAACATCGGGAACGAACTTACCCGCTATCTTGTGGATACACTTCCAGATCTGCAGCAGAAGAGTTTCGGACGTGATGGTGGAGACATAAGATGCCCAACATTCACGTTTAGCCATATGGATGGCCCTATGGGCCACTACACTCGCTTTCCAAAAGAAAAGAAAAGAATCGACTGTCTGCCAACGGCGGTGCCTCTTCTAGGCTGCACGCTTACAGCGGACAGCCCGAGCACAGTCTGCATTACACCAGGGAACACATTTCCATGGACCCCGAGAGGAAGAGCAAGGAATAGAGCGGATGGCAGCGTTGTAGACAAGTGTCATGAAAAAGGAGAAGAGCGCGAGGGAGAGGCAGAAGGGAGAGGTCAGAGAGAGCAGCACTGAGGGTAAATAGGTTCCAGTCTGCCTTAGCAAACTGCCACCTAGGGAAGGAGAGGGAAGGGCGAAAAGAGAAAAAGGAAACAAGGATGGGGAAATGGTCACTGCCATGGAGGTCATCAAGAACCCGACGTGAAATCTAAGTAAGAGAGGAAGAGCAGAGAGAAAGATTCTAGGAAGGAGGAAGGGAAAAGGGTGCGAGTTCGAGAGTCCATATGAGTGGGTTCACCAGAATCCAGAAAGGATACAGGGAAGAAGAGAGGATAAACGTCTCAAGAAGGCGACCTCGGTATTCGTCAGAACAATACCTCTAAAGAGAATGACGACAATTGAAATCACCCAGCAGAAGCAGAGGCTCTGGCAAGGAGTCCAGGGGGTAGGTGTTTCGAATCAGAAAGAGACAGTCGGGGGGGGGGGGGAAGAGATAATGGAACAAACTGTGTACCAGTTCCCACAAAGATACGAGTAGCAAAACAATGGGAGAGGCAAAGGAAAACGTAAGGGGGGAAAACAAGGGGAACATCAGAGCGAATCAAGAGAGCAGAAGAAGTTATGAGCCCCAGCAACAGCACTGTAGGGGGGGGGGGGAAGAGAATACGGATAGCCACAAAAGCGTCCAGGACGAGCACCAAGCATCAGCTCCTGGAGACAGACCCAAAGGGGGCGAAAACTGCGAAATCATAAGTTGGAGTCTGAGGAAAGTTGGCGTAAACCTCGAACGTTCCATTGAAGAAGAGAAGACATCGATGAGAAGAGAAAGGACAACAACAGAGAACAGGAAGAAACAAAAGGCGAAAGAGCAACAATGCACGTTAAAGAATATCAGGTGTCGGTATCAGGGTCACCAAAGTCAAGGTTAGGGAGCATGGGTAAACTGACTAAAGAAGGAGGGAAAGAAGCGAGAGCGAAAAGAACAGACCAGAGTGCACGGGCGGGGTCCATGAGGAGAGGAGGACAATGGAAGAGGCTGAGGAACACAAGAGAGGAGCAGTCAAGAGTGAACGCGCAGGAATAGTTTAGTAAAAGGATGGTGAGCGCACCTACTAAGTTCAGCACCGAAGGGATGCGTAGGCCAATAAACCTCCTATGCAGGAACGAGGGGCGTCAACCACTGTATGGGAGTGGAAGGATCAAGGCTCGCCATATTGATTGCCGAATAAAAAAGCAAAGGCCTTTATTGACCGCCGGCAGGAGGAAGGAGCTGACGAGTGGCTTCGCTGTGCTGTGGAGATTTAAGGGACCTACGGTGCAAGGGATGCTATACGATACTCAAGTCAAAAGCTAAAGAGAGCACACCGACGGCCGTTAGGAGAACGATGGGCGAGAGCTTCAGTCTGACAAGTTGCTGAAGAGTCTATAATTGGGGTTATAGGATCCGCAGTTGAGAGGACGAAGGTAGTACTGAGACTGACACATGGGAGACATATGACCGTGAGAAGAGGGGGAAGCCAAACAAGTCCCGAGGTACCCTTCGACAGTACCAAACTAAATTGTCTGAGCGAAATATCAGTTCAATCCCCAAACGTACCACAATGCTCTGATGGAAGTGAGTAGAAGACAATAACTCAAACAATACTATAAAGCCAACACTAGCATAAGATACAATGACATAGGCGGGAGCGGCGAGGGTCCGGAGTGGGCCCTCGCCCTCAGAAAATTGTTGAAGCTCTGCCCTGCTTCAAGTGAATCCACCTCAAGCGGTATAAAAAAGCGCGTCGAGGCACGGAAGGTAACCGCGTGGACGACAGACAGCAGCGGGGGAAACACTCCGACTGGACCTTCGCCCCACAAAATGTATGAAGAGAAACCAAGCCGGAGCACCAGTCCAAACTCCGCTCTGGTTTGTCCAAATGAGCCAGCGAAGAATTACCGCAGAACAGCCCTTAACCAGGCAAGAATGACGTGAAGATTCCACCATCAAAGTGATCATTCACTAATCCAAGATGACCAACACCAAGAGGGGGACGGTACGCTACCTGCGGATAAGGGGCCCTGGCACAAAACCCAGTCATCGGGAGCAGCGGGCGTAATTCGAACACCGGCGCATAGTTGGGGCGACGAGAGTAGCCAACACTGGCATCACTCGTCGGTGAACCCAACAGACTCGCCAGGCAGATACTGCAGCCAACGGAAGCATGCACCTGAAAAGACACAACGAAACTGCCCGAGATATAGGTTGAAGTAAGAAATACCATCCACTACAACAAGGATGACCGGGGGGGGGTGGAGTAGGTGGGGGAGGCAAAAAAAAAAAAAAGAAAGAAAAAGAAGAAACAAATATTTCTTGACGATAACCCTCTTTCGCCGTCCTCCCAGAATCAATAGGGAGGAGATCAAAGTAAGAATTTGGCGCCACTACAGTTAGTGCCAAAGCAGATGCCTGATTACGCAATCATACGGGAAGAATCAGAGCGAGTGGGCAGTGCTCGGACAGGCGTTTAAGAACCCCCAATAAGAGAGGGGTCAAAAGGAGCAGTAAAGTCACAACGAAAGACTTAGCCGCACCAGGACAAAGTGGTCACTTCTGGAGGCTCGACCCAACCACAGAGTAGGGATGGGAGCTGTGGAAAGCCAGGAAAGATCGCGCGAGAATAGGATAAAAGGGAAGGAGCATGTCGGGCCCAACGCACGGGGGGTACTACAGTAGCCCGGTTCGGTTCCCAATACATAAGCTACTCGGGTGCTTGGTACGCCCCCCCAATCAAGCGGAGCCTGAGAGATACACAAACGCATTCTCGACGATGATTAGTGGCTCTCCGAGAAAGAAATGCCAGCACGAATGGCCACCCACCTCACACAGGGGAGCCACACAATAGAGGCAGACACCCAACAATGAAGCTAATGCGATTCCTACCAGGTGCCCCCTAGGGTGCAATCGTGAGTAGGGTCGCCCAACAAACAGCCCCACTTATAGACATTCGTCCTCGACCCAGGTTAAGTGACAAAGGTTATTGACAATACAAGGTTCCCCTCATGCTCGGAGTGACCTTGGGTAGCTAACGTTTCTATGGGTGCATAATAAGGGTGCCTCCTCAAGCATCCAGGCATCACATAGAAGTCCAAATGAATAACCAAAACAACAAAAGGTCGGCAGGAAAAAAAAGCTAAGGATAAACGAGAGGAGAATGACTCAACATAAGAAAAAGGAAAGCGATCCGGCACAATTAGGGAAGACAGCAACTGGAGTGCAAGGCCACAAAATGACAGTGGACCGTCCCACGGAGCATCACACTCCGGCAGCCGTCCACTAAGCCCTCTCACGGCACCAACGGGCCGGATGGGGAGAGGCTTTATATGTTAAACAAACGTCCAGGTCATTATAAAAATATAATTACCAGTAAATAGGTATTGAGGCCAAGTACTACACCATATTCTATCTATAAACTAAATATAGGCCAATGATGCATTCTAAGCAACTAATAACAACATCATTCATATCCCACCAACACAACAAGAACCAACAACGTCACTCATAACAATAAACTTATTTTTGGTTTGCTAGAATGCAAATTGTAAGCTTTGGTTGCACTGGTGGCAAAAAAGAGCTCGTTGGACTTTAATTCTTCAGAGGTGGGGGGGAAAAAGCGTTCGTTGAGGCGCGTATCACGACCAGTACGAACAGCTCGAAACATGTTCTACTGTGTGCTAGGGACAGGAGAAAAAAAACGAGAGAGATAGACACTTACTCAAAGAAATAGGGTATTTACTATTGGGAAAAAGGAGGCACATAACCAGTCTCGATCGAGAGAAGTAAAACAATGTCAAAAGAGCTTCTTTTTTATTTGCCAACCCAGTGGCCAAACCACAGCTTACAATTTGACATCTAGGCAAACCAAAAAATAGTTATAGTTTTATTTGAATATAGATTGTACAGTTTATGATTCTTGTTTGTAGTTGGTGATATGAAGTGAATCGTGTAGTTTATTATTTGCTTAGAAGCCTCATTGCCTATATGATGTATGATAGATATACCGGAGGAGAAGGGTGGGTTACATTGTGGAGTCTGAGGGGGGAGATCGACGGAAAGTTTAAAAAAAAAAAAAAAAATAGTGTGCATAGTTTCATACCTAACGTTTGTTCAACATAAAAGAAGCGACCCTTCCCCATCGCGCCCGTTGGGCCGGTGAGGGGGCTTAGTGGACAGGGGCTGAGGCCCTGAGTGTGATGCTCCGTGGGCGGTCCTACTGGCCTTTTGTGCCCTTGCAATCCTGGCGGTGTCTTCTCTAATTGTCCAGATCGCTGTTTCGTTTTTGCTTATGTTTTTTTTTTCTCCTCTCTTTTCTTTCTCCTACTCTGCTTGTATGTGTTCCTGCCGACATTATTGCATTGTTTTTAGTTAAATACGCTGGTTGGACTTATTTTGAATGGGCGCGACAGGATGCTTTGCGAGGAGAGCCTACTCTTGGCACCAATAGGGTGACGTGATATTCGACAATGTCTCAGAGCAGGGAACCGTTTATTGTCAATCCCCGTTTGTCACTGAACCCCGAATTGCTACGGACTGGTAGACTGTTCTTAAGGTGCGTTATGTGTGGAGGCGAAATACTCAAAGATGCAAAACCCAGGGGGCCCTGGTTAATGATGTGTCGATACGCGTTCCTGGTTGGTGTACCTGCCTCTAATTGTGGGACTCCATGGGGGTGTGGTGGCACATTCGTGGATGAATTGATCACTCTTCGTCGGTTGCAGTTCCAATATGTGCCGAAATGGAAAATGGGTTTTTTGTTGTATCCTCTCAGCTAGACGGGTGGGGTTGCGAACCAAGGAAATCCTCACAACTTTGCCTTGCCGTAGGTACTTAGAAGACCTGCATCCAAATGTATCCCCCGCGGGTGGGGGGGCTTGGGGGCCCCGCCTTGTCCTTCCTTTGTACCAGGCACCGGAAGCCCTTCTCACCCCAGCTCCACTCACTCCTCTGTCTGTTTTGGTCGAGTCCCGATGTAAAGATCGTTCCCAGAAGTGACACACTAGTTGGCCTCCATGGTGCTCTAAGTCCCTCGTGGATGACTACTGCGCCTTTGAACCCCTCTCACAGTCTTTGGGGGTCTCACTGGCCGTCCGCGGCCACGTGCCCGAAAGCACAAAGTAGTCCGCATTCTAAATATGACCTTGCCCGTGACGGAGTAGCCGTATCAATGACAGGTGGTTTGGTTCCCACTTCGTGGCCAATACATTATGTACTCTCCGACCTCTTGATTCTGGTGCTTCGAGGACGAGTTTTTCCTCAGAACCTGGAACCATCGGAAGCCTCATTGATTGATACCAGGGAAAGTGTGTAATAGCGTTGGGGGTATAGTTTTAATTACCTTCAACCTCTACTCTCTACGTGTACACCGTGTCTGTTCTGCTAGAAACATCTGCCAGGGGGGAATTCAGCTTCCCGCTTTGCTGCCTTATCCTGCCTTGGCGAGATCCCGTACGGGATCTACAAAGAAAGCCCAGTAAGAGAAAAAAAATTGAATGGCGCAGAAAGGGTATTGAGCAGCTATTGCTGCTCACCGGCCACACCAGTAGGTTAAGTAGAACGAGTTGGTTCAGAATCCTCGAATAGCTAAAAGAGAATGACGGAGTACTCTCGCGAGAGAAGGGGGCGGATGATCAATTCGGTGGCATATCGTCTGGGATGATGCCCAAGCTGGGACCGTTCTATCCTGGCGGGCGGCGGGTGGGTAGAGCAGTGCGAGTGAAATGAGACGATCCGTGTGAAGGGGGAACCCCCTGGTGTTTTGTGCGCGCGATCAACCCCTTCGGATCGTGAAGATCACCTTTGATTGGTAGAACCCTTCCATCCTCTTTCATTCTCGCTGGCGCCAGGTACTCTGTCCTAATGAGGTATAAATATCCAATTCTCTCGGCCATATGTAACACAAGGTTGGCCTTATGTTTGGCGGAGACGCTCTGTTACATCATTCTCTCCTCTGTCCTTGTGTGGGGCGAAGGTCACTCTAAGTCGGAGTGCAAGCTTTCTCACCCAGACTTTCTGCCTACAACTGTATTGATGCCCACGCCCTATCATGGCGTCCCCGTCCTGTATCATTACAAGCTGAGGGTGGCCATTCCTCACTTGAAGCCCGAGTAAGCGATTTAATCTATAATACTGAGGCGCGCCAAGTTTGCCGGCTGCCTGCCAAGAGGTAATACACGAATGGGCTAAACAGTCTCAAATGCTTATTGAGCGAAACATGGCACGAAGAGAGTGTTAGCGGGCGCTCTTCGCAATGCTCACGGGTCGTCCTGGTCCCGTGGGACCATCCAAATATCCAAAGAGTGACCGACTCACAACCGTTTGCATGGGCCTGACCCTGAGACGCCCACGCCAACCCAATCCTCTGTTCCCTTTGATGCTGTCCCGAAGAAGTCCCCTCACTATCCTCAGTGTCTAGGGTATCCCTAGCCTGCGGGGTGTTCTAAAGCCAAAAAAGCGTTCGTAGTCAGTCTCCTTGTACATGCAATAAAAGCATCACGTAAACGGGTACGTGAACAGCGCCAGCCTGGAGGAACACAAAAATAACTTCTATCCTAATCCAAGTACTAGTATTGACTCTCACCACCTCACCAACGGACAAACCGTATAGTGCAAACAGCTCATGTGCCATCGCATCTCATGTGAGCGATCCAGTACAAGTTTTAGTGGTGCTAGCTCAGTTCAGCTTCTCCTGTTGAGATGTTAGAATCCATTGCCCGGTAAAGGTAGTCCTCTTTAAGTCAGAAGCGGAAAGCTGGCTCCTCTCCTTCCTACCTCCAGCAGGGCTAGTAAGAAAGGTCTTTGGCTTCTTCAATTCGGCCGCTGTACGTAACGGGGCTCTATTGCTCTTGAAGTCCCCTCAACCATTTCAGTGGTTAGGCTCGCCGCCGTTCTCATTCCTGAGCTATGGAGTTTCTTTACTCATTCCCTCTCGTATTGCATATGCCCTATCGCTAAGGGGCGGCTCCCACTACTAATTCTACTTCAAAACTCTTCCTGCGCTGTCCCTTGACCTGCCTCCTCTCTGGTTGTCATCGCCCCAAACGTCTCTTCATGTCTCCTCGAAAAGGTCCTCGGGGAACCGCAATGCCACGTGACAGCAACAGTCTGTCTGTAATATCTTTAAGAGAGTTACCGACTTCCTTCCCAGAGGACTGCCGGCTGTTGTGGTACAGAAATCAGTTTGTTACGCCACTGCTCCCTACCATTGACCTTTTGGTGACCCCTGAAATACCAGTGACCTGCTTTCTTTAAACGCTGCTATGGTTACTCTTTCAGTTCCCTTGTGTTCTCTTCCCTCTTTCTTCTTCTGTTGGTTGTCCTTCTCATCTCTCATACGATGCAATTATTCATTTCAATAGGTAACGGTTACGAAGGTTATTACGCCCAATTCACACTCGAACAAAGTCCGAACGTCTGATTTCGAGTTTTCCCTTTACCGGCCCCTATTGTGTCTGTATCAACAAAAAATAGAGCGATGCGATGTGCAATCGTCTGAGTCAGGCTTTTCGTAGGCAATAGACGTTTTCTCTCCCCCCCCCCAAGGACTCCCAGAAACTGGGTTTGAACTGGTAAAAAGGTTCACAATAATAGGAGTAGCAGTACTGGCTCACAATGTGTAATGCGCTCATGATGTTTTCCCTTTGTCCCCCTAAGTACAAGGTAGTGGTGGGTGTCACTGATAAGATTGACTCTCCATTAGGTGTTCTAGCATATGCTACAAGAAAAGAGGAAGTGGAGCAAGGGGAGGAAAAAGTAAAAAAAAGGAAAAGGGTAAAAAACGTAGATCTAATTGTTGGGGCATGGAAATAGGGGGCACAGTTGTATCCATTATAGAATCGAACGTGCCCCACACAAAGCGCCCACACAATCTATTCCTCTCTCTGATCTGAAACACATACTGGACTCCTTGCCAGAGACAGTGCTAACCCTTTCTAAGTGGTGAGTGATTTCAATTGTGCGTCATATAACCTCTTTAGTGAAGTGAAAGGTACTGACGAAGATACCACGAGTAAAATACGCCTTCTTGAAAGACCGTTTTAGGGTTAGAAGGCAGACATCAATACTAGTAAGGCCACCTGCAAAATGCCACCCTATCGTCTTCTGGAGTTCTGGGTGCGAAAGGGTAAAGTAAACCCACATTCAAAGGGTATGGACCTCGAACGTCAGGTCACTCCTAGAAAAAAAAAAAAATGCCTGCTATAAAAGGGGGGAAAATCTGGTGGAGGGGAAAAAAAAAACTATCTCTTTGGGCTGCTCTCTTCTTAATCACTTATGAATTTCACAAAAAAGGGGAGCGAAAGGTGATAAGAATCTTGACAAAAGAACCAGGTCGAAGGTAGAGGCAGTCAAGGGGAGAGGGAAAAACCATTTCCCCATACCTTTGCTTCCTTTATTCGACTCTTGTTCGTTCGGCGCTTGCCCTTCCCGAATAACAGAATCCTAAAACGATAAAAATCCCTAAGAGTGGCATGGTTTGGGCTAAGGCGACGGGCACCAGATATTGGGTAGGACCCTCAGGTTGCTGAAGGCATTCATATGATGCGCAAACGGAGAGATGGGGGAAAAAAAAGTGGGCTGAACCAAAACTATCAAGAGTCCCTTCTGCCTCTCCCTCAGCTCTCGGTGATAAAGCTACCTAATTTTGGGGTCATGCCACTTGATCTAAACAACCAATAAACCATGCGCAAAAGGAGTGCTATATCCTTGTGCTCGTTCCTCATCGAGTGACCCAGGGTGGAGCAAAGGTGGTAGAGTTCGGAGAAAACCTGGTGTAAAAATGCAGACTGATTCTAACGGGGCTGATCCGCTGTAAGCGTGGACAGCCTAGAAGAGGGGGCAGCCGGAAAAAGCCGTTGGACAGGGCGGATCAGAACAAAATCTAATTCCTTTTCTTTTCTTGGTTGGGAAAGCCAGAGTGTAGTAGTCCCAATGATGCCTCCCAAATAGGGCAAACGGAGCCAAATAATTTGAAAGGCATCTTAAAAGTGTCTCACAAAACTCATGGAACCGTCCGAACATCAATTCTGCATACATAAAAAGGCAGAATCTGTAGATGAAAAGGGAATAAAAACCAAACCAAGGTGATGCGAACGGGAAGGGTGTCGGGGGTGGGCGCCGAAGGGGATATTCACTGGTCCATATCACCTCCATGGTACTCTTGTGGTGGACCCGTTGCGGTTGCTACCTGAACTGGGTTCTACTTTTCTTATGTTAGCATCTGTCTTCATCTTCCCCAATCCTTCACTTCTTCGTAAACGGCTGTCCTTTGGATGTCTGTCCTTTAGATTTCGCCTCACTCGTCCTTCGCTACTTCCTATACACGGATCCCTTCTATCTCTATCTGAACTTCGTTCTGTCTGGCCTCTGTAGTTCTACGGCAGTGGAGGAACGTCTATGATTCATTATGAGATATCTCCGCCATCTCCCTCTCAGTGCGCGTCTCTGTAGTTTACTGAGTACTGTATAACGGTTCTGGGAGTCGTCGTTAGTCGCTGATGACTGGCTCGATGCCGTTGTCCCCCCTGTATCACAAACCAGGTCTCTGGGAACATCCCTATGGACTTTTCGCTCTATTGCCCCTCACAGTTGTTTGCAAACGCTTTGAACGTAACTCTATGGTTAACGTTTTTCGATGTGGTTCCTGAACACTCATCACTCCGCCCTTCTCAATTTGGTTTTCCCGCAAGTGCCGGGCAAAGCCGCACGACAACTGTGCCTGGTGAACTTGGAGGTCCTATATTCGTGAGAAGAAGTGGGCCTTGTTCTGCGAAGAGGGGACTCCATTTTTCCGTACCCTTTTTGACATTAGGAAAGCCGCGGCTTGACGAACACCACTTGGCAATATCATATTCTCTCCCCAGCTTCACTCTTTTGGCCTTCCATAGTCATGTTCCTTCTCTTCGCAGCTTCCTACTATCGTGCGTTTGCCTTTAAGGGTGCGGCGTGGTACGCTCTCTCTGCATCTATTTCAGTCACTCGAGGTGTTGCCCTCAGGTTTAGTTTCATGTGGCGCTACTCTTAATTTTCTGGTGCACTCAATGGTCTTCTTTTCCTCTCCTTCCTTGCAGGCATCTTCTCCGCTTCTCTCATGCGATGATCTTATCCTTTGCTGTCAGTGTGATGATTCGCCTCTCGTTCAAGCCGGCTTTCAACTTGGCATGATTGATGCCGGGTGGGTCTTGGGCCACCGAGCGATGGCTTCAAGTTCTCTACTACTGCTACGGACTGTGTGCCATGACCTTTTACTGCGGGAAACGTGTGTTCCTCTTGTCACTTTAATGGTCCACCCCTTTGAGTACAAGATTCTGCGAAGCTTTTGGGGTATTCCTTGACACTCTCGTTGTCTTGGTACTCCCCAATATCTCTTACCCTCCTCCTGTGAGTGCTCTAAGGCCCTTACCTCTTGGGTTTGTTCCATACTTCTTCTGGTGGGGGGTCGGATAGGCACAGCACTCCTTGCTTCACATTCCTCTCGAATCGTCCTGTAAAACGCTCGATTATGTTGCTGCTTACTTTTCTGCTTCTCCTCTCTACTCTTTGCCGTTTGATGTCTTGCATCCAGTAGCTGAGTGTTGGTGCCTCAGTGGTGACATGGTGCCTTTCGTTCGAACTACCGTCCTTAGCTATGTATGTTCAACAACTGCTTCCTGTCTAGCTCACAGGACCGCAAAGCGTGACTCGCTACTGTTTCGCTATCTTGCGCCGTCCTTGAGTTATCTTGAATTATCTTGAGATATTTACGGGGCTTTTAGGTCCCCGCCTGGCCGTCCCCGACCAGGCCTCCACTCCGCTGAGCAGCCCGTGACCGCTACTACCACACAGGTACACGTAGTTTAACTGTAGGTAAACAGGGGCATAGGGTGAAGCAAAGTCTGCCACATTGTTTCTCGTCTCAGCGGCGCCTGGGATCGAAACCCAGGACTACCAGGATCAAAGTCCGGTGCTGTCTGCTCGTGGGCCGACCGGCTCCCTCATACAAACCTCCTTCCTCTGCCGCCTTCTGTCGTCCTTTAACTTTTAACCCCTCCCTGCGGTTCTGTGTTCCTCTTCACACACTCCCTCTTTCTTTGTTCCGGTTATCTCGCTTGACAGAGGTTCTCTTTCCGTTCCGTATTTACTAATGTTTCTCCTCGTGTTGTTCCTTCTTTCGCCCAGGATGGGGGGAGAGTCCCCCTTCCGCAGTTTTGTACGTTCTTGACCAGCACATCACTAACGCTTTTACCCCTCGCTATGGTTCTAAAACGCCTTTCCCTTGAGCAATTTTCTTCTCTACCCCGGTCCGTTTCTGTCTTCACTGATGGGTCTCGTCTGCAGACGGTGTGAGGCTAACTCTGGTTGTTTTTTCCTGATCGCACTTATATGTGTCGCTTACTCCGGAGACTAGCAACTTCACAGCGGAGTTTTATGTTATTCTCTATGGCTTTCGTCTCCATGCTTTCTCGTGGTAGATCAGTCTTCCTTATTGTTGTTTGTTGTTGACGGTCCTCGTAGTAGCCCTCAGTGGCGCTCGGGGGCTTGTAATCCGGTTATCCAAGTGGTTGTCAAGTCACTCCAGTATTGGCTGTTTTTAGTTTCACAGTAAGGATTTAAGTCGGTTGAGTTTTGTTGGGTTCCTAGCCTATTGGTGTCGTGTCTTTAATGAGCGTTGTGGATGCTGCCGCCAGGAAGCTGTCCCAGCTACTGTCCATCTCTCGTAAAAGTATTCCATATTCCGACTTTTACCCGTTATCCATTCCTTCCTTCCTTACCCTTGGCAGGTTGTTGGTCGTCTGTTACTGTTAACAAACTACGTACTCTTAAATGTTTGATGTTTCCTCGTGGCCGTCCTCGCTACCACCGTAACCGGCGATGTGAACGGCCTCTGGCGAGGTTACGTAGTTGGCCATACTCGACCGCATGGGTCACTTGATGGAGCTCCACCCGCTCCTACGCTAATTGCATTGTCCCTCTACGGTCGTGCTATCCGTGTTTTGAATGTCCTGCACTTCCAGACGACGTTGATGCATGCTTTCCGACCGCCCTCAAGAGCACCTTCCCTCATAGAATTCTGGAGTTGAACTCAGGAACTTTTGATACGTTCGCCTTATGCGTGGTTTGTTCTCGTACTGGCATCACTTGATGCTGTAATTAGCGCGTCTGATTATCCGCACTTTTGATGGTGCTACATAGCCTTCCCGGTTTGGTTGCCTTCTTTTGATAATTACTTACTTACTTAACAATAAACAGGTCAACCTGTCCCACTCTCATAACATGAAGTGTTTAGAACTTACTTACAATTTCTCAACATACAAACTAACTGTTCACTCAGCAGTACTGTATGTATAGAATTTGCAGGAAACACTGTACATGTTACGTTGACCTACAATGAATGTAAAAATACCAGGCTTATGTAATTCTCACCAACCCCCATGTGTAATGTATGCTTGTGGATGGAACAGTATATAATTAACATTCAGGTTAACGTTAGTTGCCATTATCTTACATACAAGGTTCACTGTTCTCCACCTTACAGCTAACAATATGTTACAACATTACCTATAACTCCTATTAATAACTTACTATTAAGTTAACAAGGGATAACTTAATTTGACGGCCTAATAGGGTCAGTTTTGTTAGATACACATTGGGAGAGGAATTTATTGCATCCGTGTTCACTCTGTGATAATACAGTGTCGGCTTCAGGACCAATAACAGCACCAACCAATGCTCTTCATAAATGATTGCTATAATTTACTAGGAGTGCATACGTTACACAAAAATGAGCTACACATAGGTTTGTTTTGTTGATTTACGGCCAAGGAGTTCTGACAACTGTTAACCCATAATAACTCTTCTTCTCCACAACTCCAACACTATGGAGTTCTGAGGTCACTCCCATTCAGTACTTGAAATACTAATACTCTGTCAGCAGTAATTTCACCGTGAACACTGCTTTACTTCATCCCACTTATAGGGTTTTTCAGAGTAACTTGGCACTTGCAGGCGGTTAGCATACTCGTTCACTACGGGCTTCGTTTCTCATTATATATATATCATTTTCACAAATACCACGCAACTTTTAACTGAGTTGTTGTTTGCTTGAGTAATTTCATTCATTCATATTTTCTCACACGCTAACCCACTTATTCTAAATGACACGGTAACTTCTGAACTAAATGAAGTCCATTTAATTGACCTGTTAACAAACTTACCCTTAACTTCGACAAGGGTTTAACCCTACCCCTTTTTGTCTTGGTAGAAGTCTTTCAAAACTCAATTAATTCTTAAGACTATATGACAAACCACACACCCAAGATGAGGACAACACACGTCCTGGTTCGTCCCTGGACCATTATATACAAGATCGATTTGATAATGGGTCCAGGACAGACCGAAATGTTCGTCGTGTCTCCTGAATTCTTTCTGGGTGTGCTGGTTTGGTCATCCGATATCTCAAACATATCTATGGATTTAATTGTCCTAAGACTTGACACATACCAAATTATGAGCAGAGTTGATGGGAAGTTGCTCCTTGGTGTTCACTTTGACAACAAAATTTCCATTGCAATATATAAAATATAACAAAAGTTAGTTATGTACAGCTTCCGTGGGTAGTGGGTTAAGACCTTGCCTGGCGTCAGTGATCAGCTTTGTCCATGGGTTAAATAATAATTTATTTGCAAGAAGGTACAATGGTTTGGTGTATATTACAATAAGATGGTAATTTTACATTTCATGCAAAACCACAGCTGATACGTTTCAGGTGGTCCTTCAAGATGCAAACGGGTACATGAGCAGTGTACCTTTCAGATGTACAGTGTGAATTTGAAACACAGGTAGGAAACTGTGCAGTGAGGAACATGTAGGTACTTTTTTTTGTTTATTGAACCAGGGCATGTGATTGGTAATTTTTACATTCATCAGGACGTGGTTCCAAAGACTGGGCCATTTTGATTTCATAATGTTTTGCTACAAGGTTTAGGTCTGACTCTGGGGATATCAAAGAGATATTTATTTCGTGGTGTGGTGCTCATGGGTTCTAATTATCTATGAAGAAAAAGTTTCCAGATGAAGGTAGCGTGTTAGGAGAACCAGGTTTTTAACATGGTTTCCGGAAGACCAATGTTTTATAAACCAGGTTTATACATGTGTAAACCACATGAGAATGCTGTGGCTGAGTGTATGTTTAGCATGAAATATAGGACTTAAAAGTAGGGCTCTGTGTTGTCCGAAGTACTAGAGTTTGTTACAATTCTGATAGCCAGATTTTTGTTGAATGATGATGGGCTTTGAGGTATATTGTAGTGGTTGAACCCCAGTACGAGTAATTGTACGAAAGATCATGGATAGATTATTCGGTAGCATCAATGGGAAGAAGAGGCCGCAGGAGGATGGAAACATAATATCTTCTGACTTTAGAAGTATACCGACCATGCTTTTGAGACTTTTTTTAAGCTGTGTTGTACTTGGTTGCTAACAAGTTTCAGTCCCTATGACTATGTATGCCAAGAATTTCACCATCATTTTTATCGGGTGAATGTTAAGCATTGTCTATCTGAAGTTATGTTATTGATGACCACATGTCTGTCACTGAGATAGGAAAAGATATAGTCCAAAGCAATAGTCAGTCTAAAAACCTCTGTAAGAGGTAGGGAACAGCTTGTGATGACAGAGCCCAACTGCATGGGGGAGTTACTGTAAAACCCCAGTTTGTGTCTCAGAGAGACTATGGGTTCCGTGTGTGCGCAGTAGCAAGACTGATTGCACATTCCATATTACCAGTCGGGCGCAGTCGATGTAGGTGCTCTGGTATCATCTGGACGTAATTTGGAACCTCATCACGAGTCGTTGTGGATTTAATCTATAGTATGTTTAGTTTTACAAAGTACGAATAGAGCTGTTTGTAAAATCATTTTTTCAATAGTTTTGTTGAAAGTAGTGAGTAGATATTGATATTGTCTGTAATTGTTTTTGTCAGCTGTCTTGTCTCCTTTATGAGCTAGCGATATTCTTGGCTGTTCTAATGATATCAGGGAAAAGTATGAGCTCTGAAGAATTGTTTTGAATAGCAAGAGCTATGGGTAATGCAAGGAGCCAGTGGGCAGTACGTTTAATATATCATAGTTGTATTTCAAAATTGTTCCCAGTTGTGGGGCTTTAAGTGATTGATTTTGTGATTAATGTCTTTGGCAGGCTGACTGGCAAAAGGAGTAGAGAGTTAGGACAGCTGCCATGAGATTTGTAGTAAATGTGTCTGAGTGTCTCTGGGATTTTTTCTGGCACGGTTTTACACAATTGAGTAAGAGAGGAGCTATTGATTCGGAGTTGCAATATCTAAGTCTGTTTCAGGTGGTAACACTCTTTGGAGGTTTATCTGTTATTATGTGATTGTTTAGCTATGGATTTAGAGATTGCTTTCCATGTACTTTTCATATTTCACTCATTATAGAAATACACAATACGTGGATGCTCAATGAAAAATCCACAAAGGAACCGTGACGAGGCCCTTATCCTTGTCATGCTCATAGCTCATGAGTCGTTTAAGGCAGTGTCTGGGATGCTCTCAGACTGTAGTTCGAACCTCCTAAGGGCCCTGTGGATTTTTTCATTTCTATTTCCTTTGCTTTCTTTACATCTATTCTCATAAAAGGAACTGTGGCTCTTGTATTATACTGGTAACATTGCAGAGTAACTCTTAACTTCTTTTTTAATAAGGCCAATTGTATGTTTTGTTTCATATCGTGTGTTCTTGTTAATTGTTTAAGCATGGTCACTTGTGAGCCAGGGTGTTTAATATTTGGCAGTTTAAATAACCCATTAATAAATTTTATCTGTGTATTCTTGAGTTTAATTCCATTTATATTGTAGAGGTGCATTTATGATATGATCCTATACATGGTGTTCCGTACATTATTGGGAATGCTAAATTCATGACAGGTTATGGCTGGTTCATAATTATTGGGAATGCTAAATTAATTAAAAAATTACTGTAATTAATTTAAAATTTGTATGCCTCCCAATCCAGTTAAAGAACAAACGTGTAATACAAAGTTAATTCAAAATAAGTTTTATTTAGGTAAAACGTACATACAAATTTAAATTCAAAATCAAATTTTTTATTCAGGAAAAGTACATACATAAGATGAAGAGTGCATATAACATAATGTTGATTATAACATAGAGCTAGTACCAAATACAGTACCAAAAAGCCACTAATACACATAGCATTTGGCAACACATACAAGATGAGTAAACAAACAGAATTGTGGATTTCTAGTTTATTACATTAATAGACATCTTATGCGCTAAAGTCAATACATATGCACAGCTTGTTTCGGGCAGATGTAAGGAAAACACTTAGACTAAAAGCTTAAAGACTAATGAGATCAAAAAAGCGTGAATTGAAAATGAAAATCAAAGAGATAATAATAATTACATGATGGAGGAACGGCAGAAATTGTAAACAGAAAAGAGAAGTAATTTTAAGCTAAATTAAACAGAGACTACAATTTTGTTCAATTTTATATTATGTCAGATATCGAGCAGTTAAACTAGTTGCGTCAATAATCACAGTATTTTTAATAAAAAGCAAAACTAGGTTGACATTTAGGGTATGGTAGGTTACATGGAGTTGATTAGGTAGCCCTTGGTTTTCTTCTTAAATAGTTGAAGAGAGTGTACAGCCTTTGAAACAAGATTGGGAAGTCATCCACAATTCTGCCCTGGTCTTGTTCAGAGAATTTTCGTAGTTTGGTTCATTCAGCACTCTTGGAAATCAATAGGAATTTAAATTCACCTAGTTTGTGTCTTGCGGGGTTGAGATCTCTGTCTCTGGTTCGGAGCTCGCCTCTGCAATTGTCAATCAATCAACTGTAACAGATACTAATTATTTTTGTTCCCCTTCCCACACACAAAACACACCCGGAAGCAACTCGTAAAGCGTTCGAACTCCAAGGTACCTGAATTTACTGCTAGTAACAGGGCATCAGAGTGAAAGAAAATTGTTCCCCATTTGTTTCTCATGGCGGGATTGACCTGGGCCACAGGATATGCAGCTCCTGCATGCGGTCCACTCGGCTACCAGAACCCCCTGGATCTTGAAACCATACAAGAAACAAGATTTGTTTCTGGTAGTGGTGGCATGGGTTCTGTTAGCACCTTACGGAGCTTTAAAGGTCAGGATTGGCATTATAGGATCAGCAGTTTGATAAATTATAGATACAATATGAGATGTGCAGTGATCTTAATTACTAACATATTCAGAAGACTTTCAGGTAAGTCGGTCGAGTGAGTCGGGGGCGCAGGATTTTGTACTATTATATCAAATACAGATTTTGTTGGTAATTAGCGGACATAGACGTTTGGCCCACGACCCCAAGCCCATATCGATAATTGAATAATATAGATGAGATAGTAATAGAGGCATCACATGCAGGGAGGTACAGTAGTATCCTGATTTTAGATAGAAGCAGAAACTGTTTTTAGAAATTTGTTAGCCATTTTTAATGTGTCCTCGAAAGTTCACTTCAATTGAAAAGGAACCACAAGGATCGAATTTGACATACTTCTACTGTTACTAATTTGAATCATTGTTAATTCTTAGGACTAATTTGAAATGAAGATTTATTTGCAAACAAAATATAGAATGTTTTGTCAGTGTTAAGGGTTAGTTGTTGAAGCATTTAGCCAAATGAATAGGATCTTTTATAGTTATCAATATTCCCTGAATCATCAAAATAACAAGAGGGACTGAGAAATAGACCTCCTTCCTTGATGATCCTTGTTTAGTTTAGTGTTGGTCAACTCACTTCCATAAACTTATAACTATATACTTATGATTGACTACGATTCCAAGAAATGTTTTTAACGGTAAGAAAAAAGTCCAGTTTCTTTTCTAAATGTTACACCTCATATGATTCCATTGTGGTTTATGTAAATGTAAATAAGTACTGTACTGTTGCTGGTAAACTACTGACT
>WNGS01028734.1:15215-38354 GCA_020271785.1 Procambarus virginalis | reverse complement strand
CTCTTTCGCCTTGTTTTCTTCCTTGTTCTCTGTTGTTGTCCTTTCTCTTCTCGTCGTGTCTATTCTTCAATGGAACGTTCGAGGTTATTACGCCAATTTCCTCGAACTCCAACTTCTGATTCGCGGTTTTCGCCCCTTTGTGTCTGTCTCCAGGAGCCGATGCTTGGTGCTCGTCCTGGTCGTTTTCGTGGCTATTCCTTTCTCTCCCCCCCCCCCCCCAGTGCTGGGGCTCCTAATTCTTCTGCTCTCTTGATTCGCACTGATGTTCCCTTTGTCCCCTTACTTTTTCCTTCGCCTCTCCAT
Organism: Procambarus virginalis; assembly: GCA_020271785.1. Lineage (NCBI taxonomy): Eukaryota > Metazoa > Arthropoda > Malacostraca > Decapoda > Cambaridae > Procambarus > Procambarus virginalis. The sequence continues at coordinate 38,051 of WNGS01028734.1, read as the reverse complement.
TGTTCTGCTGCTCGTATCTTTTGTGGGAAAATGTGACAGTTTGTCCATTTATCTCCCCCCGAGTGTCCCGCTTTCTCTTCCTGATCTGAAACACACCTGGACTCCTTGCCGGAGCCTGTGCTCCTGCTGGGTGATTTCAATTGTCGTCATTCTCTTTGGGGTGATGTTCTGACGAATACCCGAGGTCGCCTTCTTGAGCCGTTTATCCTCTCTTCTTCCCTGTCTCTTCTGAATTCTGGTGAGCCCACTCATTTGGACTCTCGAACTCGCACCTTTTCCTGTCTTGATCTTTCTCTTTGCTCTCTTCTCTTTACTTAGATTTCACGTGGCAGGTTCTTGATGACCTCCATGGCAGTGACCATTTCCCATCCTTGTTTCCTTTTTCTCTTTTCGCCTTCCCTCTCCTTCCTAGGTGGCAGTTTGCTAAAGTGGACTGGAACCTCTTTACCCTCAGTGCTGCTCTCTCTGACCTCTCCCTTCTGCCTCTCTCTCGCGCTCTCCTCCTTTTTCATGACACTGTCTTCGACGCTGCCTCCGCTCTATTCCTCGCTCTTCCTCTCGGGGTCCACGGAAGTGCGTTCCCTGGTGGAATGCAGACTGTGCTCGGCTGTCCGCTGTAAGCGTGCAGCCTGGAAGAGGCACCGCCGTCGGCAGACGGCCGATTCTTTTCTTTTCTTTCGGAAAGCGAGTGCGGTGTGCCCGTAGGGCCATCCGTACGGCTAAACGTGAATGTTGGGCATCTTATGTCTCCACAATTACGTCCAAAACTCCCTGCCACAGATCTGGAAGCGTATCCGCAAGATAGCGGGTAAGTTCGTTCCCGATGTTTCACCGGTCCTTCACCTCCGTGGTACTCTTGTGGCGGACCCGTTGCAGGTTGCTACTGAACTGGGTTCCCACTTTTCTTCTGTTAGCTCTGGTCTTCATCTTCCCCAATCTTTCCTTCTTCATAACCTGTCCTTGAGTCTCGTCTTTAGATTTCTGCACTCGTCTTCGACTTCCTATAACGATCCCTTCTCTCTCTCTGAACTTCGTTCTGCCCTGGCCCTCTGCGGTTCTACGGCGGCGGGCTCCGATGGTATTCATTATGAGATGCTTCGCCATCTCCCTCCGTGCACGTCTCAGTATTTACTGAGTCTGTATAATCGGATCTGGGAGTCGTCAGTCCCTGAGGACTGCCTCGATGCCGTTGTCCTCCCTGTTCGCAAACCAGGGTCTCTGCATGGGGACTTCCCATAAGGACTTTCGCCCTATTGCCCTCACAAGTTGTGTCTGCAAACTCTTTGAACGTATGGTTAACGTTCGTCTGATGTGGTTCTTGGAACACCATCACCTCCTCTCCCCTTCTCAATTTGGTTTCCGCAAGCACGACAGATGTCCTGGTGAACTTGGAGGTCTATATCCGTACTGCTTTTGCTGGAGGACCTCCGTTGTTGCCGTCCTTTTTGACCTGGAAAAGGCTTACGACACCACTTGGCGATATCATATTCTATCCCAGCTTCATTCTTTTGGCCTTCGTGGTCATCTCCCTCTCTTTCTCCGCAGCTTCCTCTCTCAGCGTTCCTTTCGGGTGCGCCTTGGTACCGCTCTCTCTGCCTCTTTTCAGCAATACGAAGGTGTGCCCAGGGTAGTGTTCTGAGCACTACTCTTTTTCTGGTTGCCCTCAATGGTCTTCTTTCCTCTCTTCCTTCAGGTGTCTTCTCCGCTCTCTATGTTGATGATCTTACCCTTTGCTGTCAGGGTGATGATTTGCCTCTCCTTCAGTGGCTTCAACTTGCGATTGATGCAGTGTCGTCTTGGGCCACCGATCATGGCTTCAAGTTCTCTACTTCTAAGACTTGTGCCATGTCTTTTACTCGGAAACAGGTCGTTCTTCGTCCCTCTTTGTCACTTTATGGTCATCCCCTTGAGTACAAAGATTCCGCGAAGCTTTTGGGGTTATTCCTTGACACTCGTTTGTTCTGGTCTCCCCATATCTCTTACCTTCGTGTTGAGTGCTCTAAGGCCCTTACCCTCCTTCGGGTATTGTCCCATACTTCTTGGGGAGCGGATAGGCGTGCACTCCTTGCTTTTTATTCCTCTCTCGTCCTGTCTATGCTCGATTATGGTTGCCCTGCTTACTCATCTACTTCTCCTTCTACTCTTCGCCGTCTTGATGCTTTGCACCATACTGGGTTGTGCCTCAGTTCTGGTGCCTTTCGTTCGACTCCCGTCCTTAGCTTGTATGTTGACACTGGCTTCCTGTCTCTCGAGGACCACTGTGATCGCTACTGTCTTCGCTATCTTGTGCGGTCCTTACAACATCCTTCCTCTCGCCTCTGTCGTTCTTTAACTTTTATCCCTCCTGCGGTTCCTGCCCGTCTTCACCACCTCCCTCTTTCTGTCCGGTTATCTGGCTTACAGGATTCTCTTTCCGTTCGTGTTTCTAATGTTTCTACTCGTGTTGTTCCTTCTTTGCCCCCATGGAGAGTCCCCCCTTCCGCAGTTTTGTACATCCTTGACCCGCATCACTAAAGCTTCTACCCCTCCTACAGTTCTAAAACGCCTTTTCCTTGAGCACTTTTCTTCTCACTCCCGCTCCGTTTCTGTCTTCACCGATGGGTCTAAGTCTGCAGACGGTGTTGGCTACTCTGTTGTTTTTCTGATCGCACTTATATGTGTCGCTTACCTCAGGAGACTAACATCTTTACAGCGGAGCTTTATGCTATTCTCTATGCTCTTCGTCTCCTGCTTTCTCGTTGTCAGTCTTCCTTTGTAGTTGTTGTTGACTCTCGTAGTGCCCTCATGGCTCTCGGGTCCTTTAATCCGGTTCATCCAGTAGTTGTCGATATCCAGTATTGGCTGTTTCTTGTTCACAGTAAGTTTAAGTTGGTTGAGTTTTGTTTGGTTCCCAGCCATATTGGTGTGTCTTTAAATGAGCGTGCGGATGCTGCCACCAAAGGAAGCTGTCCGCTCTTGTCCCATCTCTCGTAAAGGTATTCCATATTCCGACTTTTACCCGGTTATCCATTCCTCCATTCTTACCCGTTGGCAGGCTTCTTGGTCGTCTGTTACTGGTAACAAACTCCGTACTCTTAAATGTTGTGTCTCCTCGTGGCCTTCCTCCTACCACCGTAATCGGCGATGGGAAACAGCTCTGGCGAGGTTGCGTATTGGCCATACTTGCTTAACCCATGGTCACTTGATGGAGCACCGTCCTGCTCCTTATTGTCCTAATTGCATTGTCCCTCTTACGGTCGTGCATGTCCTTCTTGAATGTCCTGACTTCCAGGACGAGCGTGTGTCTTGCTTTCCGACCACCCCTTGCGGTCGCCTGTCCCTCAGTAGAATTCTTGGTGACTCGGATACTTTTGATATCATTTGCCTTATGCGTTTTTGCTCTCGTATTGGCATTCTTGGTAATATTTAGCGCCCTCTGATTATTCCGCACATTTGATGGTGCAACATAGCCTTCCCGGTTTGGTGCCTTCTTTTGATAATTACTTACTCATCATAGAATGCTGTAAAATAATCACATTCACTCATTTCCTCTCCATTATCAGGGAAAAGCTCTGTAATCCCAACGTTTTTATTGTCAAAGGCAGGAATTTGGGGAATAAAACCAGCACCATCACTCCACACTAGTACACCTGGTGTCCTGCGAGATGTAGGGGGCGCAACAGGGGCACTACGGCGAGGAAGTGATGCACCCCGTGGACCAGGAGCTGAAGCCCGTCTACGCACAGTACGGCCGCTACGTGCACGTAAGGTAGAAGCACGTGAACATTAGGCTCTTGGTGCCTCATGTTGTTCCATGTGGTGGAGCTTGGCTGGGCGAGACGCTGCTGACACAACAAAATCTCGCCCAGTAACACCACTGGTACTGGCACCAGGCTCGGTAACACTATGTTCTGATTCCACTTCACTGAAACCAGAAAAAGAGTCACCTTCCTCTGACTCGTCACCGAAAATATCCTCAGACTCTAAATAATCACAGGAACTGTGTGGTCGAGGGTGAATTGGGGTAGACACTGGGCTTGGTGGCATGGGTGAGCGTATAGGCCTCGTCATGGGAGGCGGCTGTATCTCATTTTCACTGTAGGTGCTATCATCATCGATCAATTGTGTGTAGTCTTTATCAATATCAAAGTCATCAAAGTCACTTTCCTCACCATCGGAAAATAATTCACTGGTTATTTGCTCTTGGGTGAGTGATTGCGTGTGGTGTGCCCGGGAAGCGTTCGGTCGTGTGCTCGACATGGTGGCTGCTGGGTAACTGAGGCCTCCCACGCAATAGTAGCATGAACTGGATTTTTTTTTCAAAATGGTGGCTGTTTACTATAGCCCCTCGGCAGCGTATTGGGACCCCCTGTACCCCGCAAGCCTTTCAAATCGTGCACGGTACTCCAAAGCATCATATGATGCGATGCACAATTTACTGCAAGTTGGTCAAAACATCATATGAAGCGAAGCGCAATTTAAGGGTTAAGGTGCATCTGGGATCATCCTGGACATAAGTTCGAACCCTCATCACGGTCGTTGTGGATTTAATCAGTAGTATGTTGAGTTTTACAAAGTACGAATAGAGCTGTTTGTAAATATTTTTTTCAAATATTTTTTGAAAGTATTGGTAGATTTGATATTGGTCTGTAATTCTTTTTGTCAGCTGTCTTGTCGCCTTTATGAGCTAGCTGGCATCACTCTTGCTTTCTTAAGGATATCAGCAAAAGTATGATGCTCTAGAAAATTTTTGAATAACAGAGCTATGGGTAGTGCAAGGACAGGGGCAGTACTTTTATATATATCATAGATTGTATTTCAAAAATGTTCCCAGCTTTGGTGTTAAGTGATTGAATTATGGATATAATGTCTTTCGGGCTGACTGGCAAAAGGAGTAGAGAGTTAGGACAGCTGCCTATGAGATTTGTAGTAACATGTGTCTGGGTCTCTGGGATTTTTCTGGCACGGTTTGTACCAATTGATTAAGAGAAGCTATTGAATTCAGTTGCAATATCTAAGTCTGTTGCAGGTGTGTAACCATCTTTGGAGAGTTTTATCTGCTTATTATGTGATTGTTGCTTAGACTAGGAGGTTAGAGATTGCTTTCCATGTACTTTTATATTTCACTACATATAGAAATCACAATAGCGTGATGCATCAAATGAACAAATCCACAAGGACCGTGACGAGGCCTTTATCCTTGTCATAGCTCATAGCTCAGTCGATTAAGACAGTGTCTGGGATGCTCTCAGACTTAGGTTTGATCCTCGTCACGGCCCTTGTGGATTTTTTCATTATCATATTTCCTTTTGCTTCTTTAAATCTATTCTCATAAAAGGAAGCGTTGGCTCGTCATATTATATTGGTAAGCATTGATCAGTATCTCCAATTCTATTCAATTCAATAGCCAATTCTATGTTTTGTTTCATATTCGTGTTTCTTGTTAATTGCTTTAAGTATGCCACTTGTGAGCCAGGGGTTGTGAAATCTTTTGGCAGTTTATATCCATTATGAATTTATATCCTGTGTATTGTTGAGTTCAGATTCCCACTTTATATTGTGAGGTGCATTTATGAGATTTCCTATCGCTTGTTTCCTAATTATTGGGAATGCTAAATTAATGCAGGTTATGGCTGGTTTCCTAATTATTGGGAATGCTAAATTAATTTAAATTACTGCAATCTAATTAAAATTTGTGTGCCTCCCAACCAGTTTAAAAGAGAGACTGTAATAACAAAATAAATTCATAAATAAGTTTTATTTAGGTAAAAGTACATAAAGATTTAAAAATTCAAAATCAAATTTTTATTCAGGAAAAGTACATACATAGATGATGAGTTATAAACATAATGTTGGATTTATAGATAGAGCTAGTACATACTATGCCTAAAGCCACTAATACGCATCTCTAGCTAAATAAAATTAATTATCTTTAAGATTAGTTTACTTTACAATCATCATTTGTCAAATTTTTTATATATTCATTTTGACAGTCTCTACTGATTTTTTGTTCTCTCCACCAAACTTGCGTATCCTTCATGGCTATCTAGTGATCTTTATTCTGCTTCTAATTGTTTCAATTCTTTTGTTTACTTGCATTTATTGTTGTGTTTTGCTGTAATTATTCTCTAATTATAGCAGACTTAGTATTTAAGTAAGCATTTACCTCAGTGTCTTAGTAAAATCTTGCTCATAAATATAATCTTACCCTGTTATTTTTTAAATTTTTAAATTTAATTGTAATTTGATTTATACATCATTTATTGTAATTAATTATTGAGCTCATTTTGTTTTCTTAAGTTCATATTAATTATAGGTTCACAACTAAGCTATATTAAATAATTTACTTTTAAGATTATTTTTACTTACGATTATTATTTGTCTCTATTTTTTTGTTATATATTATTCTTGTCAGTCTACTGATTTTTTCTTCTCTCTTAACCTAACTACTGTATCCTTCCTGGCTATATACGGGGATCTTTACTCTACTTCTAATTGTTTCTATTTTTTGTGTACCTACGTTTATTGTTGTGTTTTGCTATAATTACTTTCTATTTACAGCAGATTTAGTATTTACCTATTCCTGTAATTGCTTATTTTATTGTATCGTGACATTATTGTATCTATATGCTTACTGATATTGATCCTGGTCGAAATCTTCTGTCCCATACCCACACAAATCAGCACATTGATCATCATTATTGCAGGTATTACACAGCAAATCTTGCAAAAAACAAACTCCTAAATAGCACCTGCTTATCAGTTTACAACCAAAATGTTAGGTCACTTGGTAAACATTTTGATGATATAAATGCACTACTCACAGCACTAGGTACTAAATTATCATTCATCATTTTAACAGAAACTTGGCTAAGTAATGACTATATCCAACTCTACAATTTAGCTGGTTATAAAGCCATTCATAACTGCAGGCCTAATAAAAAAGGAGGTGGCACAGCAATATATTACAAAGATATCTTCATCTGCAATAGTGTCATTAGTGATAGAGACGACTATTGTGAATATACCCTTGCCAAGTTCTCCAATAAATCCCTTAAATCCTCCCTGACTATCGGTGTCATCTATAGATTTCCTAATACCAACATAGCTTCATTCTCAGACAATGTAAGGAATCGTATCATAAATAACAATCTCAACAAAAATCACATCATTCTGGGAGGTGATTTCAATATTGGCCTGGGTCTTCAAAACTACCCTCAAGTTGACTATTTCCGTAACAGCATGCATTCCTGTATGCTAATCCCCACAATCACCAAGCCCACCCGAGTCACTCAAACATCTGCCACTACCCTGGATCACTTACGGACTAATATAACAGCTCCCCTTACATCTGGGGTAATCTATGACAGAACAACTGACCACTATCCTACCTTCCTCATAGCAAACATGGACACAACACCACCAGAAACCAAGAAACTCTCATTCAGGCTACACAGTGAATCAGCTTTAGGCAATCTCTCTAATGCACTTCACAATATTAACTGGGAATCTGAATTTAATAATACACAGGATATAAACTCATAACTAACCTCTTTCTCTCCAAAACTCTAAGCCTCTACAACACTCACTGTCCCCTCCTTACCAAACAAGCAACTGATAAAAGAAAAAATAACCTGTTGCTCACAAGTGGCATAATTAAATCAATCAACAAAAAGCATGTATATGAAAAGAAATTTAGGATTGGCCTAGTTACAAAGGAAGTAGTTAAGAGGTACTCATCAGTGCTTACCAGTATCATAAGAAAAGCTAAACTTTCATATTATGAGACTAGATTCAAAGAAGCAAAAGGCAACATGAAAAGCACATGGAATACCATTTGCTTACCATACCAATATCTAATATCCTAGGAACTAAACACCACTCCCACAACCAGTTAACACTCTCTAAGGATGGCCTTACACCGTCATTTGATTTAGAAATGGCGAACGAATTTAATAGCTTCTTTTCATCGGTTGGTGCTAACCTTGCAAGTAAAATCCCACAGACTCAGACACATATCTCTCAGGCAGCTATCCAAACTCTCTTCTCCTTTCACCAGTCAGCCCAACACATGTTGTGTCCATCATACACTCACAAAAAACCAAAGCTGGGAACATCAGTGAAATCCCATCCATTGTATACAAGAGCGCCTCCCATGCCCTTGCGCCACCTATAGCTCTGCTGTTCAACAAATCCCCTGAGTGTCATACCTTTCCTGATATCCCTAAAAAAGCAAGAGTAACGCCAGTTCATAAAGGAGGTAATCCGGCAAACATAAACAATTATAGACCAATATCAAACCTACCCATACTATCAAAAATATTTGAAAAAAATTTCTACAAACAGCTTTACCATATCCTTTGATACTGTTAAATACAATTACCTCTTACGTAAACTCCATCATTATGGAATCCGAGGCCATACACTGGAGTATATCCAATCCTATCTTAGTGATAGACACCACTGTGTAGCCATCAATAATATAACATCTCTCACTCTACCAATAACCATTGGAGTGCCACAGGGAAGCATTTTGGGACCTCTCCTATTTCTTATATACATCAATGATCTGCCTAATGTCTCTAACATTCTGAAACCTATTTTGTTTGCTGATGATACTACCCTCATCTACTCTAACCCCAACCCACATACACTAAATAATGTTGTTTATAATGAACTAAAAAAAGTCCACTTATGGATGTCAACCAACAAACTAACACTTAACATAGAAAAGACCTACTACATCTTATTTGGAAGCAAATCGACAAATGCAATTCAGCTTCAGATAGACAATGTAAACATTAGCAAATAAATGATGGAAAGTTTCTCGGCCTATTCCTAGACAAGAGACTCAACTTCAGTACCCACATACAACACATAACTAAGAAAGTCTCTAAAACAGTTGGTATACTCTCCAAAATCAGATATTATGTACCTAACACTGCTCTCATATCTCTATATTATGCACTAATCTATCCCTATCTTAATTATGGTATCTGTGCATGGGGTTCAACCACTGCAAACCACCTCAAGTCCATCATCACCCACCAAAATCTGCTATCAGAATAATAACAAATTCTGCTTTCAGACAACACTCAGCCCCCTTGTTTAACTCCCTAAACATGCTAAACATAATCTCACTTCACAAATTCTCTTGTGTCAACTACATTTACAAAACCCTGTTATTAAATGCAAATCCTGCTCTGAAACTCTCCCTGGACAGATGTAATAGGATCCATTATCACCACACCAGAAATAAATATCTCTTTGATATCCCCAGAGTCAAACTTAATCTGTGTAAACACTCTGCAAATAAAGGGACCCCAGTCTATGGAACTCACTCCCTATGAATTGAAAAGCTGTCCAACTTTTGCATCATTAAAAAACAATACTAAAAAGTACCTAATTTCATCTTCATAGTTTTTTACCTTTTGCTTTAAAGTTGCACTGTATCTATTGCTACCCAATCTCCCAATCTTTATGTACCCAATCCAAACATCTTTATCATTGTGATCATTGCTTTCTCTTATATGTGCTGTCAATCTGCTGTATGGTGTCTATTAATCTTGTTTAAATTACCAATCAAGCTGTCAATGTAATCAATCAGAGATTTAATATACCAATGTGCTTTAATATACTTACTAATCTCTCTCAGCTCATTTTTTCTTGCAATGTATTTGTTAACATTTTATTAATTCTGCTAGAATTTACCTACTTAAAATTATCTGTTAGATTAAGGACCTGCCCGAAACGCTACGCGTACTAGTGGCTTTACAAGATTGTAAATACAAATACTATGTATTCTCACAAACCCAATGTACCTTCTTGTATATAAATAAATAAATAAATAATACACACAGCGTTTCGGGCAAGATGAAGGAAAAACACTTAGACTAAAACCTTAAAACTAATTGAGATCAAAAGCGTGAATTGAAAAATGAAAATCAAGAATAACAAAATTCTATGATGGAAGGACAGCAGAAATTGAAACAGAACAGCAGAAGTAATTTTAACTAAATAAAAGAAGACTACAATTTTCTTCAAGTTTATATATATGGCAGATATCAGCAGTTAAACTAGTTGGTCAATAATCAATATTGTTAATAAAAAGCAAAACATAGGTTGACATTTAGGGGGTATGGTAGGTTACATGGAGTTTATTAGGTAGCACTTGGTTTTTCTCTTAAGCTGGTTGAGAGAGGTACAGCCTTTTAAATGACTGGGAAGATCATTCCAAATTCTGGATCCCTTGATTTGCAGAGAATTTCTAGTTTGGTTCAGTCGCACTCTTGGAATATCAAATAAGTACTTATTCACCTAGTTGTTCTTGCGGGGGTTGAGCTCTGCTCTTTCTGCCTGCCTCTCAATTGTCAATCAATCAACTGTAACTACTAAATTATTTTTTCCCCCACATACACAAAACACACCCAGGAAGCAACTCTGTAACTGGTCCGGGAATCGAACCTGGGCCACAGAATTACGAGTCCTGCACGCTGTCCACTCGGCTACCAGAACCCCCTGGATCTTGAAACCACACAAGAAACAAGATTTGTTTCTGATGTGGTGCCCATGGGTTCTGTTACAAACTTCTGGGAAGCGTTCAAGGTCAGGATTGGCATTACAGTTCAGGGTTTTAAATATATAGAGTACACTTGAGAGGATGTGCAGTGACTTATTATCTTACATATTCAAAGATTTAAGTAAGCGGTTCGAGTGCAGTCTGGGGGCCAGGGTTTGTTATTATTCTAATAGCAGATTTGTGTTGAGTAATTAGCGGACGTAGACGATTTTGGGTAGTAGAACCCCCCCCAAGCACAGATACCATAATTGAGATAAGGATAGATGAGAGAGTAATAGAGCATCACCAGGGCAAGGTGAGGTACATAGTATATGATTTTTGAGAGAAAGCAAACTGTTTTAGAAATTTTTTAGCTATATTTTGAATGTGTCCCTGAAAATTCAGCTTGTTATCAATGAGAACACCATGGATCGAATTTAATTACCATCTTCTGTGTTACTAATTTGGATATTGTTAATTCTTAGACTAATTTGATCTGAGGATTTATTACCAAACAAAATATAGAAGGTTTTGTCAACGTTAAAGATGAGTTTGTTAGCAGTTAGCCAAAGATGAACTTTATTTAGTTCAATATTCACTGAATCATTCAAAATAAGAGGGTTAGGACTGGAGAAAATGAAGAGTGTGTCATTAGCAAATTAAATTGGTTTGAGATGTTGAGAGACATTTGGAACGTCATTAATGTAGATGAGAAAGAATGTGTGTGTATGTACATGAAAGAGAATGTAGACTAAGAAATATTTACTTAATATTATATAATTAATGTCATATAATCAATACCATGTAACTAATTTCATTCACATTTTTCCTGATAATAAGTTTGTTACTCTAATCTTATATTTTTATTTATTACAATTTATGTCCTTTCTTCATGTGCCATCTAATTCTTGCATTTCTTTGATAAAGTGTTTATTCATGTCCTTTGTTTATTCTTGTTTCCTTGAATAAAGGAAATCTCCTTTCCTTGTGATCCTTGTTTAGTTTTAGTGTTGTCCTCACTAACCATAACTTATACTATATTACTCTTATGATCTGTTAAGTTCCAAGAAAATGTTAAGAGAAAAAGTCCAGTTTCTTTTCTAAATTACACCTCAGTATTTCCATTGTGTTATTAATGTAAATAAAGTACTGTACTGTTGCTGGAACTACTGACTCATTAATGTAATAGTCTATGCCAGTCATTATTAAGTATCACCTTTTTAATGTATTCATTTGTGTTTGTGTAAAATTATTCATTTTTGTTAGCTTACTTCTCTTTTAGTATTAAGTGTTTGCCTCATCACACCTTTAATTAAATTTTCTTCTAAATTATTGCAAGTTTTGCGGGAAACACTTTACGTAATAATGGCTTCATGAGTTTGTGTAACTCCTGTCCCCACAATTGTATATTACTCATATGCTCTTGTATACACATTCTTTTGAATTCAAATTTAAATATTTAAAATTTTTAATTGAATGATGTCCTGAAAATGATGTTATACCCCCTTCTTCCTATTCACGGCATCCTTGAAAACAAAATTTCCCCGGCTTCTGTTCCTCTTGCTAATTCTACTGCTACTTCTCATGCTGATGCAGCTACTGCTGTTCCTCCTGCTACTTCTCTTGGGAGAAGTTGAGCCGGTCCGCCGAGCGGACAGCACGCTGGACTTGTGATCCTGTGGTCCCGGGTTCGATCCCGGGCGCCGGCGAGAAACAATGGACAGAGTTTCTTTCACCCCATGCCCCTGTTACCCAGCAGTAAAATAGGTACCTGGGTGTTAGTCAGCTGTCACGAGCTGCTTCCTGGAGATGGAGGCCTGGTCGAGGACCAGGCCACAGGGACACTAAAAAATGCCCTGAAATCATATCAAGATAATCTCATGCTGATTCGGCTACTGCTGTTCCTCCTGCTATTTCTACTGCTACTTATAATGCTAATCTGCTACTGCTGTTCACCCTGCTACTTCTCATGCTGATCCAGCTACTGCTGTTCCTCCTGCGATTTAAGAACATAAGACCCCCTCGCCATCCGGCCCGTTGGCGTCGTGAGGGGGCTTCGTAGACGGCTGCCGGAGTGTGATGCTCCGTGGGACAGTCCTCTGTCCTTTTGTGGCCTTGCACTCCTGCTGCTGTCTTCTCTAATTGTGCCGGATCGCTTTTCGTTTTCATTATGTTTCGTTTTTCTCCCCCCTCTTCTCCTATCTGTTTGTCGTTTTCCTGCCGACCTTTTGCTTGTTTTGGATTATTCCTTTGGACTTCTTCTATTTTGACGCCCGGGTGCTTGGGAAGGCATACTCTTGCACCCGTAGAACTGTAGTACCCAACGTCGAGAGCGAGGGGAACCTTTTATTGTCAATCCTCCTTTCGTCGCTGAACCCGATCTCGACGGACTGACAGTTCTTAAGGTGGCGTTTGTGGGGCGTATACTCACGAAGCACCCCTAGGGGGCCCCCGGCATGATTTGCGATAGCTTCCTGTTGGGTGTCCTGCCTCTAATTGTGGCTCCATGGTGGGTATGGGGGCACTTTCGTGGATGAATTTTTCTCTTCGTCTCTATGTCAATAAATGTTTCTGTTGTACCCCCTCAGGCTCGTGGGGTGGACGACCAAGACCCCGAGTCGGCCTATATTGGAAGACTAAGCTCTGTAGCTCTCGCTGCGTTGGGCCCCGACCTTGCTCCTCCTCTGACCACCCTGACTTCTTCACCCAGCTCCCCTCCCTCCTCTGTGGTTGGGTCGAGCCTCCAGCCCCCAGTGGTGACCACTTCGTTCCCTGGTGCGGCTAAGTCTCTCGTTGTGACTACTGCGCCTTTTGACCCCTCTCTGGAGGTTCTCAACGCCGTTCGCGCCCCGGCCGCACTCGCTCGATTCCTTCCTGTACTGACGCGTATCAGGCCTTGTTTGGTCCCGCTTGTGGGCCAAATACTTTGATCTCCTCCCTCTTGATTCTGCGCCTCCTGACGATTTCTCCCTCCATCGGCATCTTGTTGATTCCGTGGATGCGTCTGTTACATTCAACCCCACTCGTCTCGGTACACGTGTCGTTGCTGCTCCTTCTCAGGATGCAGCTTCCCGCTTGGCTGCCTTATCTTGCCTTGGCGAGATCCCTGTTCGGGTCTCCAAGAACGTTCGGATGAATGCCAGTGTTGGCACTATTCTCCTCCCGCCCCATGTTGCAACCGGTGTTCGGAATCTGCAGGATTGCCACGATGATATTCGGCATATCCTTGATGCCCAAGGCCATTCTGTCCTCCAGGTTGACTCGTTTACTCGTCCCCCTCGTGGTCGTCGCCGTCAACCCCTTCATGTTGTGAAGATCACCTTTGATGGTAGGACCCTTCCATCCTCTGTCATTCTTGCTGGTGCCAGGTGCTCTGTCCAGGAGTATATTCCTTCTCCTCGGCTTTGTAATAAGTGCTGGAGGTTTGGGCATGGTGCCCTCCGCTGCTCTGGGACTGTCTCTCTGTCCTTTGTGTGGGGGTGAAGGTCACTCTAAGTCGGAGTGCACTTCTCCCCAAGCTCGCTGCCTCAACTGCGGTGAGGCCCATCCTACCTTCTCCCGTGCCTGTATCCATTACAAGCTTGAGGCAGCCGTCCTCAACTTGAAGCACCGGGAGCGTTTATCTTTTCCTGAGGCGAGGCGCCAGGTTCGCCGGCTCCCGCCTTATGCTAACGTCTCTTATGCTCGCGTGTTGCGCTCTTCCTCTCCTCGTCCTTCCCACCTTCCTCAGACTCACAACCGTTTCCGGGCCTTGGACCCTGATACGCCCACTGCCCCCTCCTCTGTTCCTTTGAGTTCTGTCCCGAAGGGTCCCCCTCCTGGTCCTCTGTCTGGGGTTCCCCTTCTTTCTACCCGGTCTGTCGTGTCTCCTGTGTCTTCTTCCTCGTCTCCCTCCGATCCTCCTTCCCATCCTTTCCTCCTCCATCTATTGACTCTCCCCGCCGCCTGTCGGTGCAGGCGGATGTCCATCGCTCTCCTAACGGCCGTCGTGTGTGCTCTCGTTCAGCTTCTCCTGTTGAGACACTGGAATCCGTTGCCCGGTACGTAGTTGCTGGGACACCGGTCTCTTTAAGTCAGAAGCGTAAGCCTGGCTCCTCTCCTTCCTCCTCCCAGCGGGTAAGAAGGCTTCGCTTTCTTCCTCAACCCCTCCTTCTGGCTCTGTTGCTCCTTCCCCTCCCATTTCAGTGGTTGCGCCCCCTGTTCCTGCTATGGAGGTTTCTTTGGCCCCTGCTTCCCTTTCGGTTGCTGCTCTTGCTGAGGTGCGCTCCCCTCTTTCTCCTCCCCCTCTTCCTGCTGCTGTCCTTGCCTGCTCCTCTCCGTTGTCTCCTCCTCCTCCTCCTCCGGACCCCGCCCGCCCACCTCTGGTCTGTTCTCCCGCTTCCTTCCCTCCGTCTTTGCTCAGTTTACCCATGCCCCCTAACCCTGACTTTGCTGACCCTGATCCCGACCCTGATATTCTTTAACGTGCTGTGTTGCTCTTTCGCCTTTGTTTCTTCCTTGTTCTCTGTTGTTGTCCTTTCTCTTCTCGTCGATGTCTATTCTTCAATGGAACGTTCGAGGTTATTACGCCAATTTCCTCGAACTCCAACTTCTGATTTCGCGGTTTTCGCCCCTTTGTGTCTGTCTCCAGGAGCCGATGCTTGGTGCTCGTCCTGGTCGTTTTCGTGGCTATTCCTCTCTCCCCCCCCCCCAGCCGTTGCTGGGGCTCCTAATTCTTCTGCTCTCTTGATTCGCGCTGATGTTCCCTTTGTTCCTTTACTTTTTCCTTTGCCCTCCATTGTTCTGCTGCTCGTATCTTTGTGGGGAAATGGTACACAGTTTGTTCCATTTATCTCCCCCCGAGTGTCCCGCTTTCTCTTCCTGATTTGAAACACCTCTTGGACTCCTTGCCGGAGCCTGTGCTCCTGCTGGGTGACTTCAATTGTCGTCATTCTCTTTGGGGTGACGTTCTGACGAATACCCGGGGTCGCCTTCTTGAGCCGTTTCTCCTCTCTTCTTCCCTGTCTCTTCTGAATTCTGGTGAGCCCACTCATTTGGACTCTCGGACTCGCACCCTTTCCTGTCTTGATCTTTCTCTCTGCTCTTCTTCTCTTTACTTAGATTTCACGTGGCAGGTTCTTGATGACCTCCATGGCAGTGATCATTTCCCTATCCTTGTTTCCTTTTTCTCTTTTCGCCCTTCCCTCTCTTTTCCTAGGTGGCAGTTTGCTAAAGCGGACTGGAACCTATTTACCCTCAGTGCTGCTCTCTCTGACCTCTC
The DNA here is from genome assembly GCA_020271785.1 of Procambarus virginalis. Classification (NCBI taxonomy): domain Eukaryota; kingdom Metazoa; phylum Arthropoda; class Malacostraca; order Decapoda; family Cambaridae; genus Procambarus; species Procambarus virginalis. The sequence goes on along the minus strand of WNGS01028734.1, from coordinate 22,254 downwards.
CCTTCTGCCTCTCCCTCGCGCTCTCCTCCTTTTTCATGACACTGTCTTCGACGCTGCCCTCCGCTCTATTCCTCGCTCTTCCTCTCGGGGTCCACGGAAGTGCGTTCCCTGGTGGAATGCGGACTGTGCTCGGGCTGTCCGCTGTAAGCGTGCAGCCTGGAAGAGGCACCGCCGTCGGCAGACGACCGATTCTTTTCTTTTCTTTCGGAAAGCGAGTGCGGTGGCCCGTAGGGCCATCCGTACGGCTAAACGTGAATGTTGGGCTTCTTATGTCTCCACAATTACGTCCGAAACTCCCCTGCCACAGATCTGGAAGCGTATCCGCAAGATAGCGGGTAAGTTCGTTCCCGATGTTTCCCCGGTCCTTCACCTCCGTGGTACTCTTGTGGCGGACCCGTTGCAGGTCGCTACCGAACTGGGTTCTCACTTTTCTTCTGTTAGCTCTGGTCTTCATCTTCCCCAATCTTTCCTTCTTCGTAAACCTGTCCTTGAGTCTCGTCCTTTAGATTTCTGCACTCGTCTTCGACTTTCCTATAACGATCCCTTCTCTCTCTCTGAACTTCGTTCTGCCCTGGCCCTCTGCGGTTCTACGGCGGCGGGCTCCGATGGTATTCATTATGAGATGCTTCGCCATCTCCCTCCGTGCACGTCTCAGTATTTACTGAGTCTGTATAATCGGATCTGGGAGTCGTCGTCAGTCCCTGAGGACTGGCTCGATGCCGTTGTCCTCCCTGTTCGCAAACCAGGGTCTCTGGGAACTTCCCCTAAGGACTTTCGCCCTATTGCCCTCACAAGTTGTGTCTGCAAACTCTTTGAACGTATGGTTAACGTTCGTCTGATGTGGTTCCTGGAACACCATCACCTCCTCTCCCCTTCTCAATTTGGTTTCCGCAAGTGCCGCAGCACGACAGATGTCCTGGTGAACTTGGAGGTCTATATTCGTACTGCTTTTGCTGCGAGGACCTCCGTTGTTGCCGTCCTTTTTGACCTGGAAAAGGCTTACGACACCACTTGGCGATATCATATTCTATCCCAGCTTCATTCTTTTGGCCTTCGTGGTCATCTCCCTCTCTTTCTCCGCAGCTTCCTCTCTCGTCGTTCCTTTCGGGTGCGCCTTGGTACCGCTCTCTCTGCCTCTTTTCAGCAATACGAAGGTGTGCCCCAGGGTAGTGTTCTGAGCACTACTCTTTTTCTGGTTGCCCTCAATGGTCTTCTTTCCTCTCTTCCTTCAGGTGTCTTCTCCGCTCTCTATGTCGATGATCTTACCCTTTGCTGTCAGGGTGATGATTCGCCTCTCCTTCAGCGCCGGCTTCAACTTGCGATTGATGCCGTGTCGTCTTGGGCCACCGATCATGGCTTCAAGTTCTCTACTTCTAAGACTTGTGCCATGTCTTTTACTCGGAAACGGGTCGTTCTTCGTCCCTCTTTGTCACTTTATGGTCATCCCCTTGAGTACAAAGATTCCGCGAAGCTTTTGGGGTTATTCCTTGACACTCGTTTGTCTTGGTCTCCCCATATCTCTTACCTCCGTGTTGAGTGCTCTAAGGCCCTTACCCTCCTTCGAGTATTGTCCCATACTTCTTGGGGAGCGGATAGGCGCACTCTCCTTGCTTTGCATTCCTCTCTCGTCCTGTCTAAGCTCGATTATGGTTGCCCTGCTTACTCTTCTGCTTCTCCTTCTGCTCTTCGCCGTCTTGATGCTTTGCACCATACTGGGCTGCGCCTCAGTTCTGGTGCCTTTCGTTCGACTCCCGTCCTTAGCTTGTATGTTGACACTGGCTTCCTATCTCTCCAGGACCGCCGTGATCGCTACTGTCTTCGCTATCTTGCGCGGTCCTTGCAACATCCTTCCTCTCGCCTCTGTCGTGCTTTAACTTTTACCCCTCCTGCGGTTCCTGTTCCTCTTCACCACCTCCCTCTTTCTGTCCGGTTATCTCGCTTACAGGATTCTCTTTCCGTTCGTGTTTCTAATGTTTCTCCTCGTGTTGTTCCTTCTTTGCCCCCGTGGAGAGTCCCCCTTCCGCAGTTTTGTATCCTTGACCCGCGTCACTAAAGCTTTTACCCCTCCTACGGTTCTAAAACGCCTTTTCCTTGAGCACTTTTCTTCTCACTCCCGCTCCGTTTCTGTCTTCACCGATGGGTCTAAGTCTGCGGACGGTGTTGGCTACTCTGTTGTTTTTCCTGATCGCACTTATATGTGTCGCTTACCTCCGGAGACTAGCATCTTTACAGCGGAGCTTTATGCTATTCTCTATGCTCTTCGTCTCCTGCTTTCTCGTTGTCAGTCTTCCTTTGTGGTTGTTGTTGACTCTCGTAGTGCCCTCATGGCTCTCGGGTCCTTTAATCCGGTTCATCCAGTAGTTGTCGAGATCCAGCATTGGCTGTTTCTTGTTCACAGTAAGTTTAAGTCGGTTGAGTTTTGTTGGGTTCCCAGCCATATTGGTGTGTCTTTAAATGAGCGTGCGGATGCTGCCGCCAAGGAAGCTGTCCGCTCTTGTCCCATCTCTCGTAAAGGTATTCCATATTCCGACTTTTACCCGGTTATCCATTCCTCCATCCTTACCCGTTGGCAGGCTTCTTGGTCGTCTGTTACTGGTAACAAACTCCGTACTCTTAAATGTTGTGTTTCCTCGTGGCCATCCTCCTACCACTGTAACCGGCGGTGGGAAACTGCTCTGGCGAGGTTGCGTATTGGCCATACTCGCTTAACCCATGGTCACTTGATGGAGCGCCGCCCTGCTCCTTATTGTCCTAATTGCATTGTCCCTCTTACGGTCGTGCATGTCCTTCTTGAATGTCCTGACTTCCGGGACGAGTGTATGTCTTGCTTTCCGACCGCCCCTCGCGGTCACTTGTCCCTCAATAGAATTCTTGGTGACTCGGATACTTTTGATATCGTTCGCCTTATGCGTTTTTGTTCTCGTATTGGCATCCTTGGTGATATTTAGCGCCCTCTGATTGTTCCGCACATTTGATGGTGCTACATAGCCTTCCCGGTTTGGTGCCTTCTTTTGATAATTACTTACATAAGAACATAAGAACAAAGGTATTTGCAGAAGGCCTATTGGCCCATACGTGGCAGCTCCTATTTATAACTACCCAATCCAACTCATATACATTTCCAACTCACGCTTGAAACAATCGAGGGACCGCCTCCACTACGTTTCGTGGTAATTGGTTCCACAAATCAACAATCCTGTTACCAACTGCTACTTCTCATGCTGATCCGGCTACTGTTGTTTCTACTATTACACCCTCTGCTGCTGCTTGCTGCACTGTACTGGACCTCAACTCTTCATAATTACCTTAGCTTGCTGCACTGTACTGGACCTCAACTCTTTATAATTACCTTAGCTTGCTGCACTACACTGGACCTCACTTCTCATAATTACCTTAGCTTGCTGCACTACACTGGACCTCAACTCCTCATAATTACCTTAGCTTGCTGCACTACACTGGACCTCAACTTCTCATAATTACCTTAGCTTGCTGCACTACACTGGACCTCAACTTCTCATAATTACCTTAGCTTGCTGCACTACACTGGACCTCTACTCCTCATAATTACCTTAGCTTGCTGCACTACACTGGACCTCTACTCCTCATAATTACCTTAGCTTGCTGCACTACACTGGACCTCAACTCCTCATAATTACCTTAGCTTGCTACACTGCACTGGACCTCAACAAAGTTTAGTTCTTGGACAATTGGTTATTGAGTTTTGGCAAAAAACAAAACAAAAATGATCGAACTTAAAATTACTTTATTGTCAAAATTACACATTTATATAATAATAATAATATAATAATACTGTATAAGATTATAAATATGAATGAGGAGGGTGTGAACCTGCACACTTGGTACTGCCAAGCTAGACCACCACACCATGAGGAGGGTGTGAACCTGCACACTTGGTACTGCCAAGCTAGACCACCACACCATGGGAGAGTGTGAACCTGCACACTTGTACTGCCAAGCTAGACCACCACACCATGAGAGAGTGTGAACCTACACACTTGGTACTGCCAAGATAGACCACACACCATGAGGAGGGTGTGAACCTGCACACTTCGTACTGCCAAGCTAGACCACCACACCATGAGGAAGGTGTGAACCTACACACTTGGTACTGCCAAGCTGGTGTTCTAGACCACCACCAGTATACCTCCAGATAGAGGAGCAGCAGCAGGTCAGGATGTACTCGTCCTGCCTTTTGACAGAGGCTTAGGCCTGAGGGTTAGTCTTTAGTGCTCCAAATAGGTCAGCTGCAGCGGCACCAAGTCAACGCCCCTCCTGCCAACTGTGGTAGGCCGTGGATTCGGGATATTTGGGATATTTTGAAAACTGCAGGGGGGGGGGGGGGGTTTGGGTATAATGTGACCCATCGCCGCTTTCAGTAATTGGCATACTTTCGGTATAAAAAGTCATAATTTCAAACTGAAAATACGTGCAGAGAGAGAGAGAGAGAAAGAGAGAATTTTCTCCAAAATATGACTCAGGAGTCGAATTTTTGTCTTCGGTCTTCGCTGAAGCCACCCTCACAGTTACCAATCCTGTAAAGCCGGCCCCAGGGCGGGTGAGGGAAGTGGGAAGCCGACTCCCCAGGGTCGACCCTGTGTCCGTCATTTTCGCTGCAGGGGCCCGCCCCACGGCGGTGAAGGTAGTGTCGACTTCATGGGTGCAGTAGTCTGCCCTCGGGTCCATTCCTTTTCCTCGTTCGTCAATGGTGTACCTTGTCCGCCTTACGTAATCGGTTCTGGAAGTATTAAGGCAGTAAGGGTGGGCAGAAGCGGGCTTGCAGTATGAACGTGACGGGCATGGAATTAACCTTCCCCTTAAGGGTACTGCTGGAAATAGTCTGTAAGAGGTGGGGGGGGGGACATTTTCCGGAAGCAAACTGGGCAACTGTCAATAATGATAAAGCCAGGAAGATACCCCGAGGAAAACTCTGAAAAGGAACACTGGCACCGAGGCTAGGAGTGTCTAGAGGAAACTAAGGGGAAAGGGCAAATTAATACATGAGGATAAGACCTTCCAGGAAACTAGACTGCAGCAAAGTAAGGTAATTATCAAACCGAGCAGAACTTAGCGGGAAAACCTGGACATGTGAAAAAAGGAGGGGGGGGGGGTAACCAGTTACCGTATCTGGGCAAAGGCAGAAGTTAATCCAGGGGGGGGGGGAATCTAGCCACTAATAACCTATTTCAATTATAATCCAATATAATAATATAAAACAATAGAACAGCCCAACATAATCAATATATAAACCAATCTATATAATATCGAATCCATATATAAATAAAACAATAAATCAAATATAAGAAACAAGTCTTTAAGGCGTAACTGCAACATGCCTGTGTCCAGAGCGACACGAACAACAAAGTATAAGGATGGTAACCGAGACGTTACAGTGATCTCCATCGTATGTTGGCCTCCGAATGCATGCTAGAGCTGAATAGTTAGCCTAAGAAACTGCCATAAGAGGCGCCGATGAGTTCAGTCTTGGAGTGTCAATGAGCATTCTGCGAGCAGCGTACCCCAAGAACTTCAACAAGATCTGGTGATCTCAGGCAAAGTGAATGGACACCAGTAAGGCTAGGGATCCGTAAATGTAAAATAATTATGTAATTAATATAATAATATAGTAAAATACCAGAGAATGTCGAAGTGCCACGAAGAAGTGGTCGAAAATAGTAAACTAACTCCCAGACCCATAATAAATTAATACTGAACGAGAAGGGAATATATAATGAATAGCAATACTATAAATTAGTATAGCGAATAATGAAGTATATAGCACAAATAACTTAGGCTGCTGCATCCAGGCGCGGCTGCGTTGTTGACCCCGTGACGCCGCCGCCAGTCCTCAGTCTTCCTATTTATTTATTTATTTTATTTATTTATTTATATAAATATAAGAAGGTACATTGGGTTTGTGAGAATACATTGAATAGTACAGTATTACAATCTTGTAAAGCCACTAGTACGCGCAGCGTTTCGGGCAGGTCCTTAATCTAACAGATAATTTTAAGTAGGTAATTTCTATCAGAATTAATAAATGATAACAAATACATTGCAAGAGAAAAATGAGATGAGAGAGCTTTGTAAGTATATTAAAGCACATTGGTATATTAATCTCTGATTGATTACATTGACAGCTTGATTGGTAATTTATACAAGATTAATAGACACCATACAGCAGATTGACAGCACATATAAGAAGACAGCAATGATCACAATGGTTAAAGATGTTTCAAATTGGGTACATGAAGGTTGGGAGATTGGGTAGCAATAAATATAGATACAGTGCAATTTTAAGGCAAAAGGTAAAAAAACTATGAAGATGAAATTATGTACTTTTTAGTAGTTTTTGAATGATGTAAAAGTTGGACAGCTTTCAATCAATAGGGAGTGAGTTCCATAAACTGGGTCCCTTTATTTGCAAAGAGTGTAACAGATTAAGTTTAACTCTGGGGATATCAAAGAGATATTTATTTCTGGTGTGGTGATAATGGGTCCTATTACATCTGTCCAGGAGAAGAGTTCCGAGTAGGATTTGCATTTAAGAACAGGGTTTATAAATGTAGTTGACACAAAGAGATTTTGTGGAGTGAGATTATGTTTAGCATGTTTAGGGAGTTAAACAAGGGGGCTGAGTGTTGTCTGAAAGCAGAATTTGATATTATTCTGATAGCTATTTGCTGGGTGAGAGGACTTGAGGTGGTTTGCAGTGGTTGAACCCCATGCACAGATATCCATAGTGAGATAGGGATAGATTGGTGCATAATATAGAGAGATGAGAGCAGAGTTAGGTACATAATATCTGGTTTGGAGAGTATACCAACTGTTTTAGAGATTTTCGTAGTTATGTGTTGTATGTGGGTACTGAAGTTGAGTCTCTTGTCTAGGAATAGGCCAAGAAACTTTCATCATTTGTATTGCTAATGTTTACATTGTCTATCTGAAGCTGAATTGCATTTGTAGATTGCTTCCAAATAAGATGTAGTAGATCTTTCTGATGTTAGTGTTAATTTTTTTT
>WNGS01028734.1:0-14215 GCA_020271785.1 Procambarus virginalis | reverse complement strand
CTACTTAAATTATCTGTTAGATTAAGGACCTGCCCGAAACGCTGCGCGTACTAGTGGCTTTACAAGATTGTAAATACTGTACTATTCAATGTATTCTCACAAACCCAATGTACCTTCTTATATTTATATAAATAAATAAATAAAAATAAATAAATAAATAGGAAGACTGAGGACTGGCGGCGGCGTCACGGGGTCAACAACGCAGCCGCGCCTGGATGCAGCAGCCTAAGTTATTTGTGCTATATTACTTCATTATTCGCTATACTAATTTATAGTATTGCTATTCATTTTATTATTCCCTTCTCGTTCAGTATTAATTTATTATGGGTCTGGGAGTTAGTTTACTATTTTCGACCACTTCTTCGTGGCACTTTCGACATTCTCTGTTATTTTACTATATTATTATATTAATTACATTAATTATTTTACATTTACGGATCCCTAGCCTTACTGGTGTCCATTTCACTTTGCCTGAGATCACCAGATCTTGTTGAAGTTCTTGGGGTACTGCTGCTCGCAGAATGCTCATTGACACTCCAAGACTGAACTCATCGGCGCCTCTTATGGCAGTTTCTTAGGCTATCTATTCAGCTCTAGCATGCATTCGGAGGCCAACATACGATGGAGATCACTGTAACGGTCTCGGTTACCATCCTTATACTTTGTTGTTTGTGTCGCTCTGGACACAGACATGTTGCAGTTACGCCTTAAAGACTTGTTTCTTATATTTGATTTATTGTTTTATTTATATATGGATTCGATATTATATATAGATTGGTTATATAATATTGATTATGTTGGGCTGTTCTATTGTTTTATATTATTATATTGGATTATAATTGAAATAGGTTATTAGTGGCTAGATTCCCCCCCCCCCTGGATTAACTTCTGCCTTTGCCCAGATACGGTAACTGGTTACCCCCCCCCCCTCCTTTTTCACATGTCCAGGTTTTCCCGCTAAAGTTCTGCTCGGTTTGATAATTACCTTACTTTGCTACAGTCTAGTTTCCTGGAAGGTCTTATTCTCTCATGTATTAAATTTGCCCTTTCCCCTTAGTTTCCTCTAGAAACTCCTAGCCTCGGTGCCAGTGTTCCTTTTCAGAGTTTTCCTCGGGGTATCTTCCTGGCTTTATCATTTATTGACAGTTGCCCAGTTTGCTTCCGGAAAATGTCCCCCCCCCCCCCACCTCTTACAGACTATTTCCAGCAGTACCCTTAAGGGGAAGGTTAATTCCATGCCCGTCACGTTCATACTGCAAGCCCGCTTCTGCCCACCCTTACTGCCTTAATACTTCCAGAACCGATTACGTAAGGCGGACAAGGTACACCATTGACGAACGAGGAAAAGGAATGGACCCCGAGGGCAGACTACTGCACCCATGAAGTCGACACTACCTTCACCGCCGTGGGGCGGGCCCCTGCAGCGAAAATGACGGACACAGGGTCGACCCTGGGGAGTCGGCTTCCCACTTCCCTCACCCGCCCTGGGGCCGGCTTTACAGGATTGGTAACTGTGAGGGTGGGCTTCAGCGAAGACCGAAGACAAAAATTCGACTCCTGAGTCATATTTTGGAGAAAAATTCTCTCTTTCTCTCTCTCTCTCTCTGCACGTATTTTCAGTTTGAAATTACGACTTTTTATACCGAAAGTATGCCAATTACTGAAAGCGGCGATGGGTCACATTATACCCAAACCCCCCCCCCCTGCAGTTTTCAAAATATCCCAAATATCCCGAATCCACGGCCTACCACAGTTGGCAGGAGGGGCGTTGACTTGGTGCCGCTGCAGCTGACCTATTTGGAGCACTAAAGACTAACCCTCAGGCCTAAGCCTCTGTCAAAAGGCAGGACGAGTACATCCTGACCTGCTGCTGCTCCTCTATCTGGAGGTATACTGGTGGTGGTCTAGAACACCAGCTTGGCGGTACCAAGTGTGTAGGTTCACACTCTCCTCATGGTGTGTGGTTTAGCTTGGCAGTACCAAGTGTGTAGGTTCACACCCTTCTCATGTGTGTGGTGGTTTAGCTTGGCAGTACCAAGTGTGTAGCTTCACACTCTCCTCATGGTGTGGTGGTCTAGCTTGGCAGTACCAAGTGTGCAGGTTCACACTCTCCTCATGGTGTGGTGGTCTAGCTTGGCAGTACGAAGTGTGCAGGTTCACACCCTCCTCATGGTGTGGTGGTCTATCTTGGCAGTACCAAGTGTGTAGGTTCACACTCTCCTCATGGTGTGGTGGTCTAGCTTGGCAGTACCAAGTGTGTAGGTTCACACTCTCCTCATGGTGTGGTGGTCTAGCTTGGCAGTACCAAGTGTGCAGGTTCACACCCTCCTCATGGTATGGTGGTCTAGCTTGGCAGTACCAAGTGTGCAGGTTCACACTCTCCTCATGGTGTGGTGGTCTAGCTTGGCAGTACCAAGTGTGCAGGTTCACACCCTCCTCATGGTGTGGTGGTCTAGCTTGGCAGTACCAAGTGTGTAGGTTCACACCCTCCTCATGGTGTGGTGGTCTAGCTTGGCAGTACCAAGTGTGTAGGTTCACACTCTCCTCATGGTGTGGTGGTCTAGCGTGGCAGTACCAAGTGTGTAGGTTCACGCTCTCCTCATGGTGTGGTGGTCTAGCTTGGCAGTACCAAGTGTGCAGGTTCACACCCTCCTCATGGTGTGGTGGTCTAGCTTGGCAGTACCAAGTGTGCAGGTTCACACCCTCCTCATTCATATTTATAATCTTATACAGTATTATTATATTATTATTATAATTATATAAATGTGTAATTTTGACAATAAAGTAAATTTTAAGTTCGATCATTTTGTTTTGTTTTTGCCAAAACTCCAATAACCAATTGTCCAAGAACTAAACTTTGTTGAGGTCCAGTGCAGTGTAGCAAGCTAAGGTAATTATGAGGAGCTGAGGTCCAGTGTAGTGTAGCAAGCTAAGGTAATTATGAGGAGCTGAGGTCCAGTGTAGTGCAGCAAGCTAAGGTAATTATGAGGAGTAGAGGTCCAGTGTAGTGCAGCAAGCTAAGGTAATTATGAGGAGTAGAGGTCCAGTGTAGTGCAGCAAGCTAAGGTAATTATGAGGAGTAGAGGTCCAGTGTAGTGCAGCAAGCTAAGGTAATTATGAGAAGTTGAGGTCCAGTGTAGTGCNTGCGACACGTTGGTACCAAAATGAAATACGTAGCTAGAGAACTAGGTCAGGAGTAAAAAGAGTATACACATTTTCGTTTTGACGCTTAAGGACATCCCATCGTCATCCCTTCACCCTCGTGGGTCTGGTCAACATACTTTAGCCAGGTTATTGTGACTCATCGCCTGCATAGAAACTGTAATTGTGGTTGATCTCGAACCCATGATAATGTGACGATCGACGACTCGACGAATGGTCGATATCGAATGTGACGACTTATAATGAATTTTGTAACTATATCATCAAGATTGTAACCAGTTTAGCTAAATGTATTGTGGGGTTCAGTCCCTAAGCCCCTATATGTGCCTCTGTAACCATTTAGGTTACAGGGCAAAAACATAAGAACAAAGGTAACTGCAGAAGGCCTATTGGCCCATACCAGGCAGCTCCTATCTATAACCACCCAATCCTACTAATATACATGTCTAACCCGCGCTTGAAACAATCGAGGCAGCCCCCTCCATACTATGAAGTTCGAAAAATAATTCCTCCACCTATGAAGTTGAAAAAAATTAACTCTGAAGTTCGTATAGCGTATAGCAGGTTAAGCAAAGGCAAATCCTAAAGTTTTTTTTCAGTTATATTGAACAAAGGTTAGGAAAGGATAGGTCCATTAAAGACCAAGACAGATCATATATTGGATTTTCGAATTTTTGATATTTTGATATTTTTTATATTCGATTTTTGTATCATCGGCAAATTTGCAAATGCTGCTACTCAAACCTTAATCTAAAATATTTATATTTATTATAAACAACAGAGGTCCCAGTCCAGAGGCTTGAGGCACTCAGCTTACAACATTTTTCCACTCTTATAACCACCCAAGCCCACTCATATACATGTCGAACCCACGTTTGAAACAATCAATCCACGTTTGGCGGTAATTTGTTCCACAAATCAACAACCCTGTTACCGAACCAGTATTTTCCCAGGTCTTTCCTAAATCTAAACTTATGCAATTTATACCCTTATTTCGTCTGGTGCTGATACTTTAATATCCCATTTGTTATGTCCATTCATCAACTTGTAAACCTCTATCATGTCACACCTAACTCTTCGCCTTTTCAGTGAATGCAATTGGGGAATTAACTTTGTTAATTAACTATGCTGGATACGTTCAAGTGAATTTATATCAATTCTATAGTACGGCGACTAAAACTGAACTGCATAATCAAAATGGGGCCTAACCAAAGCAACAAATTGATTGATTGATAAGAATTAAGCCACCCAAGAGACAGCACGGGAATGAAGAGCTTTAAAGAGCAAGCTATAGCTGAAGAACAAAACCAGGTGTCTTGTTATTAACCCTTCGATTAATAAATCCTAGTGTACTATTTGCCTTATTACGAACATTCATGCATTGATCTTTTGGTTTAAATTCTTACTAATCATAACTCCAAGTTCCCTTTCGAAATACCCGACTTTGCAATCACAACACCATCTATCTCGTATCTTGTAACTCTATCATATATCATTACCTAACCTCAAAACTTTCCATTTATCAGCATTGAACTGCATCTGTCAACCTTTTGCCCATTTCAAAACTCTGAAATTTCTACACGTATTTGCAGTTTGAATTTCCGACTTTTTATTCCAAAAATATGCCAATTACTGAAAGCGGCGATGGGTTACATTTTGCCTAAACCCCCCTGCAATTTTCAAAGTACCCCAAACATCCCAAATTCGATGCCTGAGCCACATTTTGGAGCCAAATTCTGGCTCTTTGCACATATTTCAGTTTGAAATTACGACTTTTTATACCGAAAAAATGCCAATTACTGAAAGCGGCGATGGGTCACATTTTCCCAAACCCCTATGCAGTTTTCAAATATCCCAAACATCCCAAATTCGACGCCTAAACCATATTTGGAGCCAAATTCTGGCTCTCTGCACGTATTTGCAGTTTGAAATTACGACTTTTTATACCAAAATATGCCAATTACTGAAAGCGGCGATGGGTCACATTTTACCCAAACCGCCCCTGCAGTTTTAAAATATCCAAAACATCCCAAATTTGACGCCTGAGCCATATTTGGAGCAAAATCGGCTTTCTGCACGTATTTGCAGTTTGAATTACGACTTTTTATACCGAAAATATGCCAGTTACTGAAAAGCGATGGGTCACATTTTGCCCAATCCCCCTGCAGTTTTCAAATTATACAAAACTATCACAAAATTCGACTCCTGAACCATATTTTAGAGCAAATTTTTGCTCTCTGCGCGTATTTGCAGTTTGAAATTGCGACTTTTTATACCGAAAATATGCCAATTACTGAAAGTGGCGATGGGTCACATTTTCTCCAAACCCCCCCTGTAGTTTTTCAAATATCCTAAACATCCCAAATTCGACGCCTGAGCCATATTTTAGAGCCAAATTCTGGCTCTCTGCACGTATTTGCAGTTTGAAATTCCGACTTTTTATTCCGAAAATATGCCAATTACTGAAAGCGGCGATGGTCACATTTTGCCCAAACCCCCCTGCAGTTTTCAAAGTACCCCAAACATCCCAAATTCGATGCCTGAGCCACATTTTGGAGCCAAATTCTGGTACTTTGCACATATTTTCAGTTTGAAATTACGACTTTTTATACCGAAAATATGCCAATTACTGAAAGCGGTGATGGGTCACATTTTGCCCAAACCCCCACTGCAGTTTTCAAATTATACAAAATATCACAAATTCGACTCCTGAACCATATTTTAGAGCCAAATTTTTGCTCTCTGCGCGTATTTTCAGTTTGAAATTGCGACTTTTTATACCGAAAATATGCCAATTACTGAAAGTGGCGATGGGTCACATTTTCTAAACCCCCCCCCCCCTGCAGTTTTCAAAATATCCTAAACATCCCAATTCGACGCCTGAGCCATATTTTAGAGCCAAAGTCTGGCTTGCTACACGTATTTTCAGTTTCAAATTACGAATTTTTATACCGAAAATATGCCAATTACTGAAAGCGGTGATGGGTCACATTTTGCCGAAACCCCTCTGCAGTTTTCAAAATATCCCAAACATCCCAAATTCGACACCTGAGCCATATTTTGGAGCCAAATTCTAGCTCTCTGCACGTATTTGCAGCTTGAAATTAAGACTTTTCATTCCGAAAATATGCTAATTACTGAAAGCAGCGATGGGTCACATTTTGCCCAAACCCCGCTGCAGTTTTCAAAATATCCCAATCATCCCAAATTCGACGTCTGAGCCATATTTTGGAGCCAAATTCTGGCTTTCTGCACGTATTTGCAGTTTGAAATTACGAATTTTTATACCGAAAATATGCCAATTACTGAAAACGGCGGTGGGTCACATTTTGCCCAAACCCCCTGCAGTTTTTAAAATATCCCAAACATCGCAAATTCGACGCCTGAGCCATATCTTGGGGCCAAATTCTGATTCTGCACGTATTTGCAGTTTGAAATTACGACTTTTTATACCGAAAATAAGAACACTGTTTTTTTCCAAAAAAATCTGGATTTTCTGAGGAAGAGAAAACGTATGCCTGGAAGCTGAGTTTAACCGCCCAAGCTGCGTGCACAATGAGCCGAGGTTATATAAGCTTTGCCTGCAGACTGGGTGGCCCCTCTTCCCGACAAGCAAGCAGCTGCTCACTTACAAAACGTAAACACAGAAGTTTATCCTGCTCAACTGTGCCCCAGCATGGACCCTACACTAGCTCCTATCGACAACGACTCAGAGCTACCCGTCAGGGGCGTCCTGCCCTCCTCAACATCTAAGGTACAGTGTTTGTGTCTGTGTTTACCCCTCCACGCTTGAGCGTGGAGCCACCCCTGGGTTTAGGGGTGCCCCAGAGTTTGGCGTGTGCCTAACGCCGTGTCCCTTGTGGTACGTGTCGATCCCCCTAGGTAGTTTCCTCCCTCCCTGGAAGGGCCAGAAGGCCTAGCTGCTTCTCTCTGGGGCGCTCAGCCGTAGTTGCTCGGCAAGGTCCCTCCTTGCCCTCCGTGGCGCGCATGGCGCGCGCCCCTGAGGCACGCCTGTGTGGGGCTTTCTCCCGCCAGCTTGCTGGCGACGCTCTGTCTGGAAGTGCCGCTCATGTGGCGCCCTCGGGGTCCTCTTGGCGCTTCTTTGGGCAGGGGCCACTTCAGTTTCTTAGGGCCCAGGACGGGGCCACCTCCGTTTCTTATGCTCCAGGCGGGGGCCACTTCGTTTACTGGGCCCAGGCTAGGGCCACTTCTGCTACTTATGCCCCTGGCCGCGGCCACTCTAGTTTTTGCCCAGGTTGGGGCCTCTTCAGATTATTATGCCTCAGGCTGGGGGCACTCCAGTTTCTTATGCCCAGGCGAGACCTTTCTGCTTATGCCCAGATCTGTAATAGGCCCCAGGGGAGGGCCACATCAATTTCTTAGGCCCCAGGGCAGGGCCACATCAATTTCTTAGGCCCCAGGGCAGGGCCACTTCAGTTTCTTATACCCCAGGGCAGGGCCACTTCAGTTTATTATGACCCAGGCGGGGCCACTCCTATTTTATGCCCCACGCTTCAGTTCTGCCACTGGCCGGGACCACTTAAGTTTACCGTGGCCCAGGTCGGGGCCACTTCTGTTTACCGTGGCCCAGGTCGGGTCCCTTCCGCTCCATGCCCAGGTGGGGCCACTTACGTTTATTATGCCCCAGGATAGGGCCACTTCAGTTGTTTATACCCCAGGACGGGGCCAATGCCGTTATGCCCCAGCAGGTTGGGGCCATTCCTGTTTATTATGCCCCAGGCTGGGGCCCCTTTCAGTTCTATGCCCTTGCCTAGGCCAACTTCGGTTTCTACGCCCTTGGCTGGGCCACCAGTTCCCGGTGTGTGCGGAAGAAACTGCGGCTTCGCAGGCTGCTGGTTTATCCAAACGTTTTGTCTGCCCGGTGTAGCCCAGAAGAATCTGTGGCCTCCTGGCTGCTGGTTTATCCAGATGTGTTGTCTGCCCGGTGTAGCCCGAATGTCACTGTGACCTCCCAGGCCGCTGGTTATCCAGACAGTTGTCTGCCCAGTGAAGCCCGGAAGTCACAGAAGCCTCAAAGGCCGCTGGTTTATCCAGACGTGTTGTCTGCCCGGTGTAGCCCGGAAGATACTGCGGCTTCCCAGGCCGCTGGTTTTATCCAGACGCTTTGGCTGCCCGGTATAGCCCGGAAGGTTGTCATAGCCGCTGCCGTCTTAGCCGCCATCGTTCAGGGTTTGATGTCGAACCGACGTTCTTCCTGTGACGAGTTAAGCCGACGTTCTTCCTGTGATGAGTTAAGCCGGCGATGTTATTCAGATATTATATTTATATTGGTCATAAAAATATGCAGCCTCCCAGGCCGCTGGTTTATCCAGACGTGTTGTCTACCTGGTGTAGCCCGGATGTCACTGCGGCCTCTCAGGCCGCTGATTTATCCAGACGTGTTCTCTGCCCGGTGTAGCCCGGGAGATACTGCGGCCTCCCAGGCCGCTGGTTTCTCCAGACGTTTTGTTTGCCTGGTGTAGCCCGGAAGGTTTTCACAGCCACTGCCGTCTTAGCTGCCTTCGTTCAGGGGTTGATGTCCAGCCGACGTTCTTCCCACGATGTGCCGCTGTGTTCTAGTGGCTGATGCTCGGTTGGGTCTGTTGCAGCTGGTCCAGCTGTCTGCTCTAGTGTCCGAGCCGCCGCTCTCTTACTACGTTGTTGCTCAGTTTTGGTATCCAGCTGCTGCAGCTGTTGGTGTTCTTGCTGCTGACATTCCCGGCAGTCGGTGTTCTAGCTGCTGTGGGTGCAGCTGTTGCTGTTCCAGCTCTACTGTTCAGGTGGAACATGGTCCAGCTGCTGACGTTCCAGCGGTTGTTGGACCAGCTCCCATGCTACGGCTGAAGTTGTTCCTGATGTTCCAGTTGAAGCGGTCCCAACTGATAATGCCCATCCTGCTGCGTTCCAGCTCTCGAGGTTCCAGCTGCCGACGTTCCAGCCCCCGAAGTTCCAGCTGAAGCGTTCCAGCTGACGTTGTGCCTATTAGCACTCCTTTCACTTTATTGTATTTTATTTCAGCTTCATGTGTTAATCCCGTTTTCTCTAAAGAGTTATATTCCAGCATTATTTTGAGCATAATTTGTTTTGCAGTCGCACTTCCCTTACTGCTGCAGTTTCCCCCTTGGCCCGTTGCTGCTAATTTTGTATCTTCGGCAGCTGCTGATGTTCTAGCTGTCGCTGTCCCAGCCGTCGATGTTACAGCTGTTGCTGTTTCGTTGTTATTCCAGCTGCTGACTTGCTAGCTGCTGATATCCTAGCCCTTTTGGCAGGGGAAAGCTTCAGCTTTAGCTTTAGTTCGTTCCCGGCGTTCCCTTAACGTTGGTTCCCAGGTTCTATTGGTCCCTAATTGTCTTGCAGTTGGACTTCTACTTATAACTGAAGTTTTCCCTGGTGGCCAGTTGCTACCCTTTATTTATCTTCAGCAGATGTTGATGCACCAGTTGCCAATGTCCAGCTGCAGGTGTTCCAGCTGCGGTGTTCCAGCTGCGGTGTTCCAGCTGCTGATATTCCGGGGCAGGATTTTGCAGTTTACATTTGGCAACGGTTGTTTATGTTAAGTCCCTGATTTTGCCCTTTGGACCACTAGTGTTTGTGTTGTACACACTACGTTAATGTTGGTTTAATGTTAGGGTTTCCCTGCTTACTTCCTCCTCCTAGTGTGGGACGTTAACTTATTTATCTATTTATACAGTGATTTCTATGTTGTGCTTGACCTTACTCTTGTCATTTTCAGTTTGCACCTGTTAGGTGATGTTTTAAATTTATTATTTAACAAATTTAATGTTCACGTCTTGGATTTGTCAATTAATGACAGTCCCCGGTGATGCAAAGTTTTATATGGTATTATTAATACTGCTCATATTATTATGGTTAACGTCCAGTTTTCTTGATTATGAGCGCAATTATCATGCGACTTTGGCCTTCCCAGCCTAAGCTTTGTGCTGTATTAACTTTGCAATTTTGTAGTATTGGTTTTTACACATTTTGTTGTTTAATTTCGGCTAGTCTTATTGATAGTTTATTCCAGTCTTATTTCGAGCACAATTGCTAACAGTTGGGCTTACCACTTCTGCCGCGGTTTTCCTTGTGCGCCGTTGATGTTATTTACTGTATTCATATATATTTAATTCTAATTTATATTTCTTGTCTTGCCTTGTGAATTTGCAGCCTTCGCCTATTTTCTTTACCTTACACTTTCCTGAGTTGAACTTTAGCAGCCTTTTTTCTAGACCTTTCCTTCAGTTTGTCCAGGTCTTCCTGTAGTAGTGAAAGTCTGCAGTCACCTGCAAGGTGACTTCGAGTTGACTATCAAGACGACTTAAAATAAATAAATAAATAAATGTTTATTCAGGTAAGGTACATACATACAAGAGATTTCTACAAAAATTGCTAGGTTTATAGATAGAGCTGGTACATACAATGCCTAAAGCCACTATTACGCAAAGCGTTTCGGGCAGGAAAAACATTAAAGACTAAAACTTAATACTAATTGAGTTTAAAGTATAAAGTGTGTTGAGAACAAATAAAAATAAAAATAAGAAAGGGGGGAACATTGCTGAAAAAGCAGCACAAATATAATTAGGTCGACAAACAGCGGTGTTTAAAAAAAACAGACATGGGTTGACAATACAGGGGTAAGGTAGGTTACAGGGAATTTATTAGGTAGTGCTTCGTTTTTATCTTAAATTGGTTGAGAGAGGTACAGTCTTTAACATGATTGGGAAGGTCATTCCACATTCTGGGTCCCTTGATTTGTAGAGCATTTCTAGTTTGATTAAGTCGTACTCCTGGAATATCAAAACTGTATTTGTTTCTGGTGTGGTGCTCATGGGTTCTGTTACAACCTGCAATGAAGCTTTTGAAGTCAGGATTGGCATTACAGTTCACTTCTTGATTCCTCACGATGCCGTCTTGTTGGCGCCTTCCTTTCCAGGATGATTACAAGATGATCTCCAGTTGCCGTCAGGACGACTTCAGGACGAATCCCAGACGACTCTAGCTGCTTCTCTCATGTTGACTGGTGGCAATATTTATTTATTTATATATATATATTTACTTAAGTTCTGTTCTATTCAGTTCAGGTTTGGGTTGCCTCATCCCCCCCCCCTGCTATTATTTGCAATTTGAGTTTATTCTGGGTTTTACTACTATATATTATTGTTTTAAGCCTACTTTGCTTATGGTCTTCGTTTAATTGGTGGAGTTGGCTGGGTAATCTCCACTTCGACGTGGTCCCTCCTCGTCAGGCTGCGAAAAAATCGCAAACTAAACCCTGGTCTTATCAAGCAGTGCTACACTAGGAATGGAACGATCATTGCAAAGAATGAAGTGCAGAACAAGATATGAAATAAAGTGTGACCAACAACTACTGGCCTCTTTAGTGATTGTGGTATATCTGAAAAACTGAACCCGACCATGCCAGTACTTAAATAACTCTTTCAGTGCCTGAGCCGAACCTAACTTAATCTAACTTTGTCCAAGGTGCTGTCTCTGCCTTACCATTTACCTAATGTTCTCTCATTCATATAATTTCCTAATTAATCAGTCAGTCTCCATGCACTTATGCAAGCATCTACCTCAGTATCATTGTAAAATTTTACTCTTAAATCTAATCTTACCCTATTCTTTTTAAATTTTAAATTAATTGTACTGATTTATGTCATTTATTGAAATTAATTATTGATCTCATTTTGTTCTCTTAATTAAGTTCATACTAATTATAGGTAAAAACTAAGCTAATGAAATTTATTATCTTTAAGATTATTTTACTTTACAATTATCATTTGTCAAATTTTTTATATATTCATCTTGACAGTCTCTACTGATTTTTTGTTCTCTCCAACAAACTGGGTATCCTTCATGGCTATCTAGTGACCTTTATTCTACTTCTAATTGTTTCAATTCTTTGTTTACTTGCATTTATTGTGGTTTTGCTGTAATTATTCTCTAATTATAGCAGACTTAATACTATGTAAGCTTTTATTGTATTGTTGTATTAGTGTATTGTTGTGTTTTGCTATAATTTTCTCTAATATAGTAGAATTTAGTACTTTATCTCAGCGCTTAGTAAATTCTTGCTCATAAATATAATCTTGCCCTGTTATTTTTTTTTTTTAATTTTTAAATTTAATTGTAATTTGATTTATACATCATTTATTGTAATTAATTCTGAGCTCATTTTGTTCTCTTAAGTTCATACTAATTATGATTCACAACTAAGCTATATTAAATAATTTATTTTAAGATTATTTTTACTTACGATTATTATTTGTCTCTATTTTTTGCTATATATTATTCTTGTCAGTCTACTGATTTTTTCTTCTCTCTTAACCTAACTACTGTATCCTTCCTGGCTATCTACGGGGATCTTTACTCTACTTCTAATTGTTTCTATTTTTTGTGTACCTACGTTTATTGTTGGTTTTGCTATAATTACTTTCTATTTACAGCAGATTTAGTATTTAACTGTTCCTGTAATTGCTTATTTTATTGTATCGTGACATTATTGTATCTATATGCTTACTGATATTGATCCTGATCGAAATCTTCTGTCCCATACCACACAAATCAGCACATTGATCATCATTATTGCAGGTATTACACAGCAAATCTTGCAAAAAACAAACTCCTAAATAGCACCTGCTTATCAGTTTACAACCAAAATGTTAGGTCACTTGGTAAACATTTGATGATATAAATGCACTACTTACGCACTAGGTACTAAATTATCATTCATCATTTTAACGGAACTTGGCTAAGTAATGACTATACCCAACTCTACAATTTAGCTGGTTATAAAACCATTCATAACTGCAGGCCTAATAAAAAAGGAGGTGCACAGCAATATATTACAAAGATACCTTCATCTGCAATAGTGTATTAGTGATAGAGACGACTATTGTGAATATACCTTGCCAAGTTCTCCAGTAAATCCCTTAAATCCTCCCTGACTATCGGTGCCATCTATAGATTCCTAATACCAACATAGCTTCATTCTCAGACAACGTAGGGAATCTTATCATAAATAACAATCTCAACAAAAATCACAATTCTGGGAGGTGATTTCAATATTGACCTGGGTCTTCAAAACAACCCTCAAGTTGACTATTTCCGTAACAGCATGCACTCCTGTATGCTAATCCCCACAATCACCAAGCCCACCCGAGTCACTCAAACATCTGCCACTACCCTGGATCACTATGGACTAATATAACAGCTCCCTACATCTGGGGTAATTTATGACAGACAACTGACCACTATCCTACCTTCCTCATAGCAAACATGGACACACACCACCAGAAACCAAGAAACTCTCATTCAGGCTACACAGTGAATCAGCTTTAGGCAATCTCTCAATGCACTTCACAATATTAACTGGGAATCTGAATTTAATAATACACAGGATATAAACTCATTAACTAACCTCTTTCTCTCCAAAACTCTAAGCCTCTACAACACTCACTGTCCCCTCCTTACCAAACAAGTAACTGATAAAAAAAAAAAAACCCGTGCTCACAAGTGGCATAATTAAATCAATCAACAAAAAAACAATATGAATATGAAAAGAAATTTAGGATTGGCCTAGTTACAAAGGAAGTAGTTAAAAGGTACTCATCAGTGCTTACCAGTATCATAAGAAAAGCTAAACTTTCATATTATGAGACTAGATTCAAAGAAGCAAAAGGCAACATGAAAAGCACATGGAATACCATCTCTAATATCCTAGGAACTAAACAACACTCCCACAACAGATAACACTCTCTAAGGATGGCCTTACACCGTCATCTGATTTAGAAATGGCGAATGTATTTAATAGCTTCTTTTCATCGATTGGTGCTAACTTGCCAAGTAAAATCCCACAGACTCAGACACATATCTCTCAGGCAGCTATCCAACTCTCTTCTCCTTTCACCAGTCAGCCCGACAGATATTGTGTCCATCATACACTCACTAAAAACCCAAAGCTGGGAACATCAGTGAAATCCCATCCATTGTATACAAGAGCGCCTCCATGCCCTTGCGCCACCTATAGCTCTGCTGTTCAACAAACCCT
>WNGS01028725.1:0-12037 GCA_020271785.1 Procambarus virginalis | reverse complement strand
ATCGTTATTGGATAGGAGTGTTGGTTTGTTATTAAAATCTTCTTTGATCCCAATATTTGAGAAATTGTGCTCCAAGTTTTTAATGTTGCTCTTTATTTGGGTAAATTTATCTTCGTAGTATTTAGTTTTGGCTCGTCTAATTATTTTAGATAGCAATAACGAGTAATTCTTTGAGAATTCTTTGGAGACGGTTTCTAACCTATACTTCTTCTCAAGGTCATGTTTTTATAATGGATTTAAGTATTCCTTTGTAAGCCAAGGATTTTTAAGCCTTTTGGTTGTGACTTGTTTGTAAGCATAGGACAGTGGGTGTTATAAAGGCTAAGAGTTTTTTGAAGAAAAGACTGCACTGCTAGGTTGATGTCCCCTATGTTAAATAACTCTGACTCCCAGTTGACATTATCAGCAAGTAAGTAAGTAATTATCAAAAGAAGGCACCAAACCAGGAAGGCTATGTAGCACCATCAAATGTGCGGAATAATCAGAGGGCGCTAAATATCACCAAGGATGCCAATACGAGAACAAAAACGCATAAGGCGAACGATATCAAAAGTATCCGAGTCACCAAGAATTCTATTGAGGGACAAGTGACCTCGAGGGGTGGTCGGAAAGCAAGACACACGCTCGTCCCGGAAGTCAGGACATTCAAGAAGGACATGCACGACCGTAAGAGGGACAATGCAATTAGGACAATAAGGAGCAATGTGGCGCTCCATCATGTGACCATGGGTTAGGCGAGTATGGCCAATACGCAACCTCACCAGAGCAGTTTCCCACCGCCGGTTGACATTATCAGCAGCAGTTATAAAATTGTCTACAGCAGTTTCATTGTGCAGCCTAAAGTTTAACTCCCTTGACTCAAGAGGTGGTTTGTTAATGTTAAGAGAAATGTGGGGGTAATGGTCTGTAGTGCTATCGGTGATTATACCTGAAGTAAGCGGAGAGGTTATGTTGGTCCAGATGTGATCTAGAGTCGTGGCAGTACTATCAGTGATTCTAGTAGGTCTAGTGATTAAGGGTATGAGGAAGCAGGAATTCATACAGTTGAGGAAGCTAACAGCAGTAGGGTGTTCAGGCTCACAGAGGTCAATATTAAAGTCTCCTGCAATAATTAGATGGTTTTGTTCAGTCTGTTTTCTAGTATTAGATTTCTAAGGTTGAGCTGAATTCGGACACATCAGTGTTAGGAATTGTATAGACTGCACCCACAGACAGGACAGACTCGGCACCCTTGACTCTGAAACTGGCGAAGATATACTCCCCACAGCAGTCTCTAGTTCTAATTACTTTTAAGCATGTTAGTTCTTGGTGGTAGTAAAGACCAGTGCCACCACCTCTATGAATTTGACGACAGTTGTGAATTGCCGAGTAGTTAGGCATGTTAAAGAGTTGAGTAGTATCCTCTTTCATCCATGTTTCAGTAAGTATAATAAAAGAGAATTTGTTGTCAATAGTTTCAATCAAGGCACTAACATCATCGAAGTGTTTACCTAGGGATCTAACGTTCAAGTTGATTACAGAGATATTGTGATTATGTGTTAATACATTGTTTACATCATGTGCTGTAAAATATCTGCAATTTTGATCATTAAAGTTTTGATTGTCATAGATAGTGGATAAGAGGTTAAGTTCTGGGTCTATACTTGTCTGCATAAAAAGGCTGGTTGCAGGAAAACAAGGCAAGAATGGCAAATTACAAAATAGAATTTTGATACAAAAAAGGGAAAATATATAAGCAAGATAGTACAAAACAAACACAAAATGAACAAAAAAAAAAAAAAATGAGGTAGCTTACAAGGGGCTAGACACAGGCAAAGCAAGGGGTACAATGGAGTAAGGGAGTATGGCAAGGCTAGGCAACCTAGGTAGTAAATGAAATCCAAGAAAAAAGTTGAATAATAAACATAGGCAAATTTAAGCTAAAGATAATTAACTAAAAGTAATTTAGTTATGATCGTATAATTAATAAGACCTAAAGAAATATTAAAGCACTCAGTTAATTAAGTCCAATAAATGACTAGTAAAAAGGAAATTAAAATTAATTTAAAAAGTGAAACAAAGAGACATTAGGATACCTAGCCCGCACTAGGTGATAAGGGGGTTAATTAAGTTGACTCATTGGGAGTGATAATAAAGTGAGACAAACCACATTGGTTGAGGAAAGTGTTGAGGTTATCCTCATTAACAATTGTAAACATTTTACCTGTTGATGTCTTTCTTACTTTGATCAAGCCATCTCTAACGAAACACTGATGAATCGCGTCTGGGTTTTTATGACGGATTTGACGCAGGCGGAAGAGGAGGTGCTGTCTTTTTCTAGTCAAGCACTCGTTGATGTAGTTTCCCTTTCGTTGGAATGCAGCTGTCCGGACAAGATGCGATTTCGTGGACTGGGAGACCAATTTCAGGCGAATTTTCCGCTGGTTTAGTCCTGATGGGTTCATTTTGCCTACTCTGTAGGCAGCAATAATATCTGTTTTGTTTAGAGAGAGCTGCAATTCTTTTTTTAAGAGATCCTGAACAATTTCAATACACTTTTCACCTTCGCTTTCCTCTGGAATACCTTGGGACGACACAACTACAGAGTCAAGCAGCTTTTGCTGATCTTGTTCATCCTGGGTGACGGAACGTTGGGCGGATAATGTAGTGATACATGCAGTCATTTTGCTGAGAGCTTCCTCTTGTTTTTTTATGGCTTCATCAGATTTCAGACGAATGTTTTCCTCACGGAGACCATTCAAGTCATGCTGGAGCTGATCTCGGCTAGCCCTTAAGTTTCTAATATACTCGCGGAGGAGGGTTATTTCATGTTGTTGTTGATGGAGGTTCGAATAGTTTGCTTGATTTTCAGTTTGAAGACTCAAGATAATCGTATTTTGAGCCTCAAGGACTGAGCACAACTTTTTGAACCACTGATTATCTGCCCAGTTGGGGAAATCCGGTGAGGGACCAGAAGCACGCTTGAATTTCGTAAACTGGGATGTAAGAGTGGTAATAGGAGAGGATTGAGAGGACACCGCTCCCTGGCTCAATGGGTTGGAGGGGAGGGCAGCACCGCCGCCACAGGTCCCAGAGCTTCGAGAGGGAGAAACACGATGACTGTCAGTATTTGTTGGGATGGATGCCTTGTTAGGGGTTTTGTTGCTCTTATTTACCTGTACAGTCTTGTTCCTGGGAGACATGATAGGTCGAGGGTGACTGGAGTATATGTTGTGGTGGAAACTTGCGTCAGGCAGCGCGGTGGTGGGCAGAGGCGGCAGCAGCACTGGTACTCACACCCGTAGAGGAATGTTTTGAATTTAGTTTGCGACGGAATGAGTCGATTTTGGTTGATTACTTTGATTGTGCTATGACATGCTTGGACTCCATGTACTTAGCTGCCTGTGGGTGGTGGTCTACATCATCTGGCGGTAGTTTAAGGGCTGAAATACAGCGCGGAGTGAGGAGCATAGGTAGCGTGCACTCAACAGCGTCGGCTACACTCTAAAAAAATGAAGAACCTACCCTGCTGGTCGGTGACCTCAATGCCAAACACCCACACTTTGGTGCCAACTGCCATCAACCCAATGTCAATGGACGGAAATTGTCACTCTGTTTCACCCAGTGACCATTGGGCACTGATTACCACCAACGACATGAGTAAGAGAAGGATAGAGACAAATGAAAGAAAAAGGTTATCACTAGGACCGGATATGAGGCCGCACTTCATAAACAAGATGAGTGACAAGGGGGAGGCACCCCCCCCCTAGCTGGTCCTGTGTGGGAGTTGAGCGTGGGGGAGGCACCCCCCCCCCTAGCTGGTCCTGTGTGGGAGCTGAGCGTGGGGGAGGCACCCCCCCCCTAGCTGGTCCTGTGTGGGAGCTGAGCGTGGGGGAGGCACCCCCCCCCTAGCTGGTCCTGTGTGGGAGCTGAGCGTGGGGGAGGCACCCCCCCCCTAGCTGGTCCTGTGTGGGAGCTGAGCGTGAGGGAGGCACCCCCCCCCCCCCTAGCTGGTCCTGTGTGGGAGCTGAGCGTGGGGAGGCACCCCCCCCCCCTAGCTGGTCCTGTGTGGGAGCTGAGCGTGGGGAGGCACCCCCCCCCCCCTAGCTGGTCCTGTGTGGGAGCTGAGCGTGGGGGAGGCACCCCCCACTCCCTAGCTGGTCCTGTGTGGGAGCTGAGCGTGGGGGAGGCACCCCCCCCCCCTAGCTGGTCCTGTGTGGGAGCTGAGCGTGGGGGAGGCACCCCCCCCCCAAGCTGGTCCTGTGTGGGAGCTGAGCGTGGGGGAGGCACCCCCCCCCCCTAGCTGGTCCTGTGTGGGAGCTGAGCGTGGGGGAGGCACCCCCCCCTAGCTGGTCCTGTGTGGGAGCTGAGCGTGGGGAGGCACCCCCCCCCCTAGCTGGTCCTGTGCGGGAGCTGAGCGTGGGGGAGGCACCCCCCCCTAGCTGGTCCTGTGCGGGAGCTGAGCGTGGGGGAGGCACCCCCCCCCCCCCAAGCTGGTCCTGTGTGGGAGCTGAGCGTGGGGGAGGCACCCCCCCCCCCAGGCTGGTCCTGTGTGGGAGCTGAGCGTGGAGGAGGCACCCCCCCCTCCTAGCTGGTCCTGTGCGGGAGCTGAGCGTGGGGGAGGCACCCCCCCCCCAAGCTGGTCCTGTGTGGGAGCTGAGCGTGGGGGAGGCACCCCACCCCCCAGGCTGGTCCTGTGTGGGAGCTGAGCGTGGGGGAGGCACCCCCCCCCTAGCTGGTCCTGTGTGGGAGCTGAGCGTGGGGGAGGCACCCCCCCCCCTAGCTGGTCCTGTGTGGGAGCTGAGCGTGGGGGAGGCACCCCCCCCCCCCTAGCTGGTCCTGTGTATGAGCTGAGCGTGGGGAAGGCACCTCCCTCCACCCTAGCTGGTCCTGTGCGGGAGCTGAGCGTGGGGGAGGCAACCCCCCCCCCTAGCTGGTCCTGTGCGGGAGCTGAGCGTGGAGAAGTCACCCTCCCCCTAGCTGGTCCTGTGCGGGAGCTGAGCGTGGGGGAGGCAACCCCCCCCTAGCTGGTCCTGTGTGGGAGCTGAGCGTGGGGGGAGGCACCCCCCCCCCTAGCTGGTCCTGTGTGGGAGCTGAGCGTGGGGGAGGCACCCCCCCCTAGCTGGTCCTGTGCGGGAGCTGAGCGTGGGGAAGGCACCCCCCTCCACCCCTAGCTGGTCCTGTGCAGGAGCTGAGCGTGGAGAAGTCACCCTCCCCCTAGCTGGTCCTGTGCGGGAGCTGAGCGGGGGGGAGGCACCCCCCCCCCCCTAGCTGGTCCTGTGCGGGAGCTGAGCGTGGAGAAGTCACCCTCCCCCTAGCTGGTTGTGGGTGTTTTCTTTTTTTTACTGTCACGACTGCAATGCGTACGTCGCCAATGTACATGTGGCAGACGCTTCACGAAGCTGTCGGAATTAGCAAAATAGAAAATACGAGAGCAACCGTACAGGGCCTGGGAGCAAGGTCGAGTTAGAGTCCTTGTGGGTCTCTTCTCAGACTAGCCTCACCTGGTCCTGCTCCACGTTGGTCGTTGGAATCTCCTCAATGATGTAACACTTTAAGGGACTCCTAGGGTCCTCATCAAATTTATAGTTTAGTGACTTACAGGCAACTCGGTGTTGAAGACACTAGAGCTGAAGGCTTGAGTAATATTGGCAGTATTCAGAAGTGGTTCAACGGAAACACCGCATAAAGCTTAACAGTAGTTTATTTACTAACTTAACCACTAATACACAGGGTGCTTGATTTACTTTCGATTGGCGTCAGCAAAGCTATGGTTGCATTAGCGAGACTCTTGACGTCTGGCTAATCGACTCGTATCCACTCGTGGAGAAACACCTAACTTAACACAGTTGACAGCCAATCACTAACACGGCAACCTAACTGCCGGTATGCAAAGGGATCACAAGAGTTCCAACCGGATACTCGGTAATGATGATATGCAATAAACACAATACACTGTCAATACACAATAACACACAATAATAATCACACAATAACTAAATGTGTGGTGTATGTGAAGCTCACATTCACAGACGAGTGAAATGCAGTGATACCACACAGATAAACACGCATTCACCGTCGATTCACCTATAACCTGCGACAGGTATAAGAAGGTGAGAACTGTGGTTGATCCCTCAGATCAACACAGACACAATAAACAATGACAAGATCTTGTACTTACAGATAAGGTACCTTTCCTTACGCACTCACTCAGACTCGTTTATACAAGCACTCGTAGGTGGCCTGATAGCTGGTTTCGCTCGTAGACACGGAGGGTACTCGCAGTATCTTGAGATGATTTCGTGAGTAGGGCGTGCTGTATGCTTAACAGACAGACACACGCGCACACACTGGCACTGACGGTGCGTGAGGTGGTGACGTCACGTAGGAGCTAGGGCGGCGGCGGCTGGCGGCGGGCGCTCGAGGCGGCGGCTGGCGGCGTACCATGCACTACACTGTACACTGTGGTACAGGTACACTGTGGTAATGTCACACACAGATTACTTAGGCGGCGGCACTGCCTTAGTTCACTCTAGGTCACTCACGACGATCTTTGTCACCAGGGGTTACCTGATACCAGTCTGTTTCGCTCTGGAGATTTGTCACTTTAGGCTTCTAAACAATATATTCCCACTCGTGATTCTGGCGAGTGTGTGGTATATCGCAAAGACGCTGAGTTAACTTGACGGTGAGGGATAGACGGTGATCAGTCTATTGGCCGGTAGAACAGAACACGTCCTCTTCGTATGGTCTCTCTCACGTGAATGAGTTTGCAAGGGTGCCGGGCATCTCGTGGCACACAACACAAAAGAAGTTACAATTTGACCAATAGCATTGCAGCAAATGAGCGGGAACCAATCATATTAGCTCGTTCGATGAGCAGTAGCAGGAGTGACGTCATGAACACGTCATAGCTGTTATTCCATCGCGCCGGTTGACCCCAGAGGTCAGACGCTGCTGGCGCCTTCCCCTCTGTCTCAGCGGGCACCAGCCATGTACTCACTGACCCTTTGGTAGCAAGTATACTTAGCTCCCTGTATCTACTTCCTGCCTAGACATACGGCGGCCTACGTATTTTAACAGTGTTCCTGGTTAAGTGGGCATTCTGGAGATACCCAACATGCTAGGTCACTATCCAGGATTAAGAGAGATAGGCTTTGTGCACGAAGATCAGTGCACTGTGCACTGCAATGCCATTCAAGTCAGCTGTGGGAGCATCTTGGGAGACATACTCCCACATCACCCCCCAACAAAGATCGAGCTCCACAGCGTGGCGCTCGTTCAACTCAAACCGCTGACGCACACATGTGCACAAACTGAGTGCACTTTGCGCGGCCGGGTCCAGCGGACCCCGTTTTCTATACAGCTAGGCGAGGCGGGGCCTCGTCTAGACTATTCTCTTCTGGTAAGTGAGGAATTTCTTCAGTCACCGGATCACATGTGGCTATCTGTTCAGGTCTTGAGCAGGCACTGTGGTTGGACGTAGCTCCAGGTCTGGGTCGGCTCAACGCCTCGAAACCCTGAGTGGCGCTGGTCTGTCCACTGCCTCTCTCCACCTGTGTCATGCCTGAAACATCAGAGACACACTGGGAACCAGTGTCCGGTGATGCGCGTTGCGTTTCCTCGCTCATGTCTCCCTCGTTCGACGTCTCGTTAATCACCCCTGACCTACTCAACCAGTCAGCACCTACGGCTGAGAGCAGTGGGTTGTCGATCAGCTCTGTCGATGTCGAGGCCCGTGGTCCTCTCCTGTTTTTTCGTCTTACATGCTTCTTCGGCTTTGTTGATACATCTACAGGAGGGTCCTCGTAGCGTTTGAGCATGTTGACGTGGTACTTCTTCCTGGCACCATCGACGTCGAGCACGTAGTTTAACGAGTGCGAGCACTCCACTACCGTGAATGGGCCCTTCCACTGCAGCAAGAGCTTGTTCCTGCTGGTGGGAAGTAACAAAAGTACCTTGTCACCTACACTGAACTTGCGTTCTTTTGCTTTTTTGTCGTATGTTTGCTTCTGGTACTCCTTTGCTTTTGCTAGCTGTTCTCGGGCCAGCTGACAGGTGTTCTCCAGCCGTTCCCGTAGATCGATGACGTACTCGTACGTCGTCTTGGTTTCAGGGGTACAGTCATCGCCTTCCCACAGGTTCCTCAGTACCTGCAGAGGGCCTTTAACTGTGCGACCGTACAAAAGCTCGAAGGGTGAGAACCCTGTGCTAGCCTGTGGCACCTCCCTGTAGGCAAACAACAAAGGGTTGATATACCTGGGCCACTCCCGAGGCTGTTCGATGCACATTCTCTTCAACATCTTCTTGAGAGTGCCATTGAAGCGTTCTACCAAACCGTTTCCCATAGCATGATAAGGCGTGGTGAGGGATGCTCTCGCTGTGAGCAGACGTCTGACTTGGTCCATCATCTCGCTGGTAAACTGTGTCCCTCGGTCGCTATGGATCCACTCAGGTATA
The DNA here is from genome assembly GCA_020271785.1 of Procambarus virginalis. Classification (NCBI taxonomy): domain Eukaryota; kingdom Metazoa; phylum Arthropoda; class Malacostraca; order Decapoda; family Cambaridae; genus Procambarus; species Procambarus virginalis. The sequence continues at coordinate 3,598 of WNGS01028725.1, read as the reverse complement.
CCAAGGCGACTGAAAAAACCTACCAAGGCTTCCGCTACCGTTGACGTCTCGATGTTCTTCAGGGCAGCTGCTTCTGGGTACCTTGTTGCGTGATCGACCATGGTCAGGATGTACTTACTGCCGTCCGTTGCACTCGGTATGATCGGACCAACCAGATCAATGCTGACCAGCTTGAACGGCTGATCAATGATGGGGAAGGGCTGAAGCTTCCCGGGCTTCACCCGTCCTCGATCAGTGGTGCGCTGACAGGTGTCACACGAGCGAGTGTAACGCTGTATTTCCCCAGTAATTCCTGGCCAGTAGAACACAGCTTGTATCCTCGCACTGGTCTTTGCGTGACCCATATGACCTCCCATCAGAGCTTCATGACCTAAGCGAAACACAGCCAGTCTATGCTCCTGTGGAACAACGAGTTGATCCCAAGTATCGTGGGGCGTCTCAACTCTGCGCACCAGTTTCCCATTATGGTGCAAGTACCAGTACTTGCGTTCCTGGTGTTGGAAAACCCTTTTCTCCTCAGCATACTTACGTATCTGGGCTAGTGTTGGGTCGCTCCCTTGGGCATCAATAAACTCCTTTGCAGACACTCCCTGAATGTCTCGTAATTTCAAAGGTTTTTCTGGGCGAGTCGGCTTGTTGCTCTGTGACCTCGTAGTGACAGCTGCCACGAGCGAGTTACCTGTTAATGGAGTTGCTGTTTCTTCAACCAGAGGTTTTGCTTCTTTCTCCATAACTTCACAGCTTACCTTCTCTCCCTTACTCTTCAGCTGGGTGAGGGTGTGGGCACTCCCTGTGACGTCATCCCCGGGCGAGTCGTCCTTGGGATCAGCTGACCGACGGTGGCGCGCCCTTACTCTCCCCCGTTTTCTTTGAGGGCGGACTTGGGCAATCAGAGACTCCCGGAACATTTCCCAATAAAAGTCCATATACAGCACGTTCCTGTTGAACGGCACGGATTTTACCTTTGATGTAAGGTGTGTCGACCCACACATACACCTCCACCATCTCTTTAGTATAGCCATTTGGGAATTTGACATAGATATGTCTACCTGTCTCAGATCCTGGCTGTACTAGGCTCTTTCTTACCATGTGAGTAGTGGCGCCTTTGTCACGGAAGATTTTCGCCGATTTTCCGTTAACATTTCCGTCCACCACCTCAAGGGTCCAAGCTAGTGGATCCTTTCCAACGTTGGGATGTTTCTTACCACTTGAGCTCACACCTGCTATGTAACCTGATTTCGGTTTTACCTTGCAATCAGCTGCACGATGACCTGGCTTACCACAGGTGTAGCACTTGTGCACCTGCTTGTTGGAGGAGTTTCCCTGCTCCCCCGACACACCAGTCTTAAGCTTAGCTCTATCGCCAATACCTGTAGCATGATGCTTCTCGTGCGGCTTCACCCCTTTCACCTGTCTCCTGGCCCCAGCCCACAGATCAGCTTGCTTGGCCATAGACAGATTTGACACAATTTCTTGCTCTTTGAGCTTGACACGCAGAGACGATTCGCATGCTTCTAAGAACTGTTCACGAATCATCAGTTGATAGAACTCCATGCTCCCAGGAGCAGTCTCCATGAGTTCACAGTAACGGTTTAGACTCGATTCTAACCGCTGTAACATGAGCACATATGTCTCACCTTTTTGCAATTGAGCCCTACGGAAATTCTCTAGCATCCGGTCTGCAGTTATGCCAAAACCGTTCAGCAGCGCTGTTGTCAATGCCTCGTAATCTCCGCGCTGGTGCGGACCCAGACTGTGGTAGATAGTTAATGCCCTACCCTTTAACAATGCACTAAGAGCGAGTGCCCACTTTGATCTTTCCCACCCGCAATCAGCGGCGTGACCTTCGAAACGCTTGATGTATGCATCCATCGAGTCGTCCCTCTCATCAAAGTTAGCTAGTTTAGGTAGTTTGACAGTCTTACCTTGTTCAACGTTAGTCTCCGTTGAACGACCACTTGTCTGGTCATCCTGCCTTGCTTGCAACTGCATGCGAGCTATGCGTTCAGTACTTTCTCGGTTCTGCTGATCAGTCCAGCGTTTGTTTTCTCTCTCTTGCTGATCAGTCCACAGTTTGCTTTCTCTGTCCTGCTGATCAGTCCAGAGTTTCATAGCTTGCTCTGCTACTTTATTCCCTTCGAATCCCAACTCCCTAACTTGGTTACGGTATTCCTCTAAGGTGAATAATTGCGAGCCTGTAATACCTACTCTTTGAGTTGGTGTCGTCCACAAGGACCTTTTGGGCCGAGATTCTTCCCCATAGAATCCCCCCAACGGAGTATTGCAAGGGTTAGATTCCCGCGTGACTCCGTTTTCTTCCGCAGCGCGCGTGATTCTAGTGACATCATTCTCGGTGACGTCACCCACAGGGGTCTCTACCTCTGTGTTATCTCTCACTGGGGTCTCACCACCGATAGCTTCATCCAGTGTGATGAGACTCGTGCACGCCACCTCAGCACTACCCTGCATGTGTGCTTGTAGCATCACCTCTTCCACGGCCCTCATGTGCTGTTCCACTCGTTCCTTACACTCTTGTTCAGTAAGAGTGTCGTAGTCGTCAGGTCTACGAGCGGTCAAGGCCAGTGAAGATGCAGGTAGCGCTGTTTGTACTCTACACACTCAGACATACTGGTGGTGTGTGTACCTAACAGGGTGTTAAACATCCTCTGAATACTGCTCGTCACTTTTGAATTTTCAGGGAAAATTTAAGTGCGAAATTTTACTGTATAACCTAGCTCATAGGTTCCAACTAAGCCCACGTTGGGCGCCAGATGTGGGATGTTTCTTTTTTTTTCTGTCACGACTGCAATGCGTACGTCGCCAATGTACATGTGGCAGACGCTTCACGAAGCTGTCGGAATTAGCAAAATAGAAAATACGAGAGCAACCGTACAGGGCCTGGGAGCAAGGTCGAGTTAGAGTCCTTGTGGGTCTCTTCTCAGACTAGCCTCACCTGGTCCTGCTCCACGTTGGTCGTTGGAATCTCCTCATGATGTAACACTTTAAGGGACTCCTAGGGTCCTCATCAAATTTATAGTTTAGTGACTTACAGGCAACTCGGTGTTGAAGACACTTAGAGCTGAAGGCTTGAGTAATATTGGCAGTATTCAGAAGTGGTTCAACGGAAACACCGCATAAAGCTTAACAGTAGTTTATTTACTAACTTAACCACTAATACACAGGGTGCTTGATTTACTTTCGATTGGCGTCAGCAAAGCTATGGTTGCATTAGCGAGACTCTTGACGTCTGGCTAATCGACTCGTATCCACTCGTGGAGAAACACCTAACTTAACACAGTTGACAGCCAATCACTAACACGGCAACCTAACTGCCGGTATGCAAAGGGATCACAAGAGTTCCAACCGGATACTCGGTAATGATGATATGCAATAACACAATACATCACTGTCAATGGGACAGGCAATAACCATCACAAAATAATCACACATAACTAAATGTTGGTGTATGTGAAGCTCACATCACAGACGAATGAAATGCAGTGATACCACACAGATATAACACGCATTCACCGTCGATTCACCTATAACCTGCGACAGGTATAAGAAGGTGAGAACTGTGGTTGATCCCTCAATCAAC
>WNGS01028707.1:0-12578 GCA_020271785.1 Procambarus virginalis | reverse complement strand
TATATATACTATACCACCTCTGGTGCAAGTGTAGGGACGTGTAGTGTAATGTATATATATATATATATATTATATATATATATATATATATATATTATATATATATATATATATATATATATATATAAATCACACTTCTCACGGCCTTGGGAACAAAACAAGAAATTTACACAAAATCTGGTATCACTCCACCATAATCATTGCCAGGATTTCCTGACGTTACACAGACACTAACATGAGCCCTCAGTACTGGAATTCCACACCTTCAAGATTACACATGGAATAATATCACTCCGTTCCACGGTTGATCAAAAATGATTGAATTACCACAATTCTACCAGAATGGAATATAAAATATTACATGGACATCCTCTCAGTCCTTGGCTTATCTATTTATACTTTGTTCCCGTGTGTACCCACACACACATATTGTACATCTGTGTACACAAGACGTAAGTCCCCCTGGACTGACAAGATGAAAACAAGGGGGATTATCTCTTCGTCCACACTTCACTTCACCTCTACAGGTGTTGTGTGACAATGTGACGGAACACCTGACCTTGTATTCAGGCTTTAGAGACTGAAGTAAACACCAGAAATACACACATAGGTACTTACTCATTTGTACGGCCGGCTTACACACTCACGCAATCGTCCTACCATACAGTCAGGCACCCTGCGGTGGGTGGGTGGCTCACAGCAGTGGTAAGTGGTGGTAGGTGGCGGCACACGTAGGTGGCGGGTGGTAGGCTTAAGCGGAGACCTCCCCCCATCCTCCCGAGCAAGCGTAGCGCTCCCAACACCTTGCCGCCAAAACACTGACTTGAGATTTCCTCGAATTTCTGTAAGAAAATTCCCCTGAACACTTGGCATGAATTTCCCCGTTCCCATCGACTGCTACAAAGCACAAGCAGGAATTTGAACGTCTATAATCACTGGTATGGGGATCCACGAGTCTGTTACTGCTCGTATGCAAATTACCCACAACCCAGATCTCTAGATCTCTACCCACTGTACACAATGTCTTTCTCCCCTTCGAGCAACGACTTCGGCCGGATTCTGCTGCGACCGCCGTCGTAGATGAAGCAGGAGGTGGAGCAGTTGAGTAGTCTAACAACCACGACGCCCTATACTCAATTTGGCCGAATGAGCACAGGAAGCGTCAGGACAAGGTGGTGGCTGTGTTCAGAATGACGCCTTGAGGGAAGGACACCGGCGATTCCCGCGTCCTCCTCGAAAGAGCCAATGAGAGGGAGGCACACAACGGCCTACCCCTCTCAACCAATCAGCGGCGGTGTAACATGGCTCTGGGGTAACTTCAAGATGGCTGACTCCCCCAGATGTTTGCTAAGATAGCGGCTGTTGCCATGGCGACATGTCAAGTGGCTGGCGGGAGGCCCACGCTCGCCTATGCATGCAGCCTAACTGTTCCCGGGCGAACTTGAGTCCTCGCTCCAAGCCATACAATGAAATGTTGCTATCGGCTCTATTTCTGTCCACAGACGTGCTACCCCGGCCAGGGTAACATTTCTGAAATGCTGAAGACTGGGGCTCTCACATGAGCCCAAACACAAGATATTTCGGGTACTGGTTACCAAACTTAAGTCCACACACTTAACAAGTGCACTTAGCAAGTGTACTGGCCTCCACAGGCAGAAGAACACCATTGTAAGTGAGCTGGTGAACCATTCCCTCACAGGTATTACTTACAGTTTACTGAGATTAGTCTCACAAGTACCAGGTAATCAACTTTTCGTGTTATATGGAATGCGTTTAAGTGAAGGAGTATTACCTGATGCTTGGACAAAGAGTGTCATTGTTCCTATTCCCAAACCACATTCAGATAATTATAGACCCATATCTCTAACATCGTGTATTTGTGAAGTGCTTGAACGCATTGTTCTTAACCGACTTATGTATCGCATACAGGGGCACCTGCCACCCTAACTGTTTGGATTTATGCCCGGGCTCAGTACCCAACACTGTTTTGCTGAATACTTCACTCATATTGAAGCTTTCCCTCAAGCAGTCTTCATCGACCTAGCAGCAGCTTTTAATACAGCAAACAGGGAAATCATACTGGAACAGCTTGCTGAGCTGGGAATACAAGGAAAATTACTAAAATGGATGAAGCGCTATTTGTCTAATCGATCAGCATATGTTTTGTTTAATGGTGTTAAAAGCACAGAGAGCAAACACTTTGAACTGGGAACTCCACAAGGAGGGGTCCTCAGCCCCTTGTTATTCAGCGTTCTGATGCATAAACTTATTAAAGATCTTCCAACTAATAATGATGACACGGTCATTTGTTATGCTGATGATATGTTTAAAGGCTGCCTCCGAGCTTAAAATGTAAGTTCTGCTCGATGCTTTTGCTATTAAAGCTGAGGAATGTGGCCTCCTTCTTACTCGCAGTAAGAACTGCTAGTCTTACAGATACGTTGGTGTCCCCATTAACGACCCGGGGTACCTTTCTTCTCTCAATAGGAAAATCTGGGAGAGATTAAAGCCCTTGCGGGTCCTTGTTGGTGTCAATCATGGAATTATATTTTATGGCTTATATTTTGAGTGGAGAGTCCGCATAAACAACTGGGCCTCTATGCTTCAGTCAGAACTATTTGCCTTGCTTCTTGCACTGAAATGTGTACAAGTCTCTAAACTTGATTCATTAAGTGTAAGTGACTCTTTATCATCCTTAATTGCACTCAACTCTTTAAGACATAAGTGTAAGATGTTCGTGTTGGAAGCTAGATGCAAATACAACTAGATTATTAATGATGGTAACAGGGCTCATTTCATGTGGACTTCATCTCATGTTGGCCTCCGAATGCATGATAGAGCTAATGAGTTAGCCAAAGAATGTGCCTTTAAAGGAGAAACTGAGAATAGCCTTGGATTGACAATAAGCAATCTGAGAGCAATAGTGCACCAAGAATTTAACAACATCTTGTAGATCTGAGGCAAAGTAAAATCGACACCAGTAATTCCATCTATCATCATACTATGATGCAGGAGGAGCCACACATCTATGGACCATCCAATAAAATTAGCAGACTTCTAGATGTTACTACTCCTCGGATTAGACTCGGTTACAAGATCAAGTGAGATCACCACAAATATGGATTGGGTTTACTTTTGCTTTTTTTTTAGAAAATCCGGAAAGATCTGAAGTTCAAGTTATTTGTTTTAGAGCAATGTAATGGCTGGAGATAGACATCTGGAGGCATTTCTGTAAATTTGAGTTTGTACTCAGCAAGGGCATGTGACTTTGTTTTAAGAGAAAGGATTATCTCATTAGCTTCAGGGGAATTAGCGGAAGTTAGGTACAGAGACTCCGGATAGTTTCCTGTAAGGTAGTCTTTAACATTAACAAGGGAGGATGGGATATCATTTGCAAGGAATGTGCCAATGGATGATAAGAAACTATTGAATTTAATATCAGTGTCAGAGGCTTAATTCACACCATCGTGATTGGATAGGATTGTTTTAGGTATTGGTTTTTTATTCAAAATATTTTTTTATTCTAATAATTGGGAAAGTGTTCCATGTTTTCTTAATGTTGCCGTTAATTTAGTCAAATTAATTTTCGTAGTATTTTATTTTGACTCTCCTAATTATTTTAGACAGCATTGATGAGTATCTCTTTGAAACTTCTTTGGAGATGAACCCTAACCTATACTTCTTCTCATGGTCATGTGTTTTATTAATAGATTTAATTATACCCTTTGTAAGCCATGGATTGTTTAACCATTTAGTTGTGACCAAAGTAGTTGTAATACCATTGTGAATTCCAGCAAGCGATTTTTAGATGTAGATAAATCCTTTGATATGTGAACTACCCACTGATTCGGATCTGGAATAGTGCTGATGTTAGGGTACACTTTAAACTTAGGACATAGAAGTAAAAGGCCTTCCTAAGAGCTCGAAAGAAAGTCTCTTTTCTCCTGGAGAGTTCGATACAGAATTAATGCCTTGGAGGCCACTTGTGCCCTCCAGCATTCTGTGAGATCATCACCTGTTTACCAATAGCAGGCACAGGCCTCTCCGGCCTTTTCAGTAAACTCATCCTGATTGGAAGTGGCACCGGTGTACCCCGTGACGTCATGTCTAGTGTTGCAGCGTCTTGCTAGAGAGCGACACTTCGTCTGAGGGGGTGGAATGAAGGGTTGTGGTCAATTTCTAACCGTTGGGGGGGGGGGGAGGAGAGACCCTTGTCTCTACCCCCCTCCCCACTACCAACTTGTAGCATAAATTTCTCCCCTTGGCTAAGCATACTTCCCCCTGGTACAGTGGCTCATCATTCTACATTGCAACAGAACCAGATGAACCACGTCAAAACCGATACCTCTCTGGAATCCTCATATGAGTACGAATCCATAGACACCCAACACGATACACATTGGGTAACAAATAACGAAGTTACACTTTTCAAGCACTTATGCAAGCAATCATCTTGTGGTTTGAGAGGTCTACCTCTCACACTGAGTCATATCACAGCTGAATGAAATTATAATGCAAGTTTTAATAAAAATAGATAAGGCAGAAAACTAGAATTATTATACATCATTTATCTATGTCTGTGAGATGTGCCAGTTTTGGGATAACAATTTATTACATATATATGCTCATATGATTTTATTTGAGAGGATTAGGGAACAAATGCCACAAATGAAAGCAAGCTATGTATTGGCCAGAATAAAATCTCCTTTCAAGAACCACAACGTTTAAATATATTCCAACCATGCTGAACTGTATACATAAATATTATTTATGGGGGCAAGAAGAACTAATTAACCATAAATATAATTTAAATGGTTTGAAAAATTATTGGGTGGGGTATTTGTTAGGATAAACATTTCGCTTGTAGGTATTAATGAGGTTTTAATGATACCTAAAATGGATGAAATGATTGAACTGGAAGCATTGTAAATTTAAAAGACTGTTATTGAGAACTTTGTATATTTTCAATAAAATATATTTTTTCTACTAATTTGGAGATTTCAATGCAGTAGCAAGTTATGTTCTTGCCGGTCCAATTTGCTGGTTTTGAGATTTTATTGCTATATGAGTAACTTAGCGACGCAGTTAGCGAATTACTGATGGTAATCAGGCTTGTGTACAGTATGAGGAAATTATGTACGCCCTCCTAAACTCTTGCAGTGAATGGATTTAACCAAGGTACATACTGGTAAGCTGTTACCAGTTAATGGATGTAAGTAAATTAAGATGTGATAAGGACAATATTTTGCCTGGGATATTGGACAGATTATGGAATTATTACTCCACATTAATGCTGAGGTGGTTATAAATAGATGTATATGCCTTTTGCAGAGTCCTTTGTTCTTATTTTCCATAAGCAATCTTTGACTATTTACTAAGTCTGGTGTATAAATATGCAATCGTTTGGTGAACACGAAATATATTCAATGTAAACAAAGTAATATTTAACAAGTTACTACAAGTAATTTAAAAAAATATACAGTATTTTAACGGCATTCTAGACATAGATGATGAGCTAGGGGGTGAAATGTGTAAGTGGATGAATACATACATTTATGTATGTGTCCCAACAAGCCATGTGCATCAAATTGCTTCCTTTGTATTAACCTTCTTATTTTCTTACACATGTATGAATTATGGGTGGATATAAATAGGAGCAAATAGTCCTTCTGTACATTTTATTTAATTCGTAGAGGTGGTACATGGGTGGATATAAATAGGAGAGGCTGTATGGACCAATAGGTCTTCATTAATTCTAATGTTTAAAAAGTAATCTATAACCAGCTATATGGCAGAAATAATCAGTATCTGGTCATCAAAAATATATTTCATACGAGTACAATCATTAACAATGAAAATAGTCACTGATAATAGAAACAAATAAGAATAAATTGAAAATAGGAACAAATGTTCTTTGAAACTAGGAACAAATAAGCACTCACTAAAAATGGGAACAAATAATCATTCATTGAAAGATAGGAAGAAATAAACAGTCTTTTGCTGGACTCTTAAAAAAATTCTTCTGAATAAGTAATCTTTCACTAGGTATTAAAAAATATTATACCATCTTTGTCAAATAAATATTTTTGGCCTCAATTAGGCAATCTTTGAATAGTCATTGAAGAATATTATGAATCAACTAAAGGACCTAGAAAAAAGTAAGACTGAAGCATCCTTTAGGGCTAAAATATTCAACGAATTGGGAAGGGTGCATTATGGTTCATGGAAAAATATTTGCTAGCAGAAGGGTGCAGTTGAGATTCAGAACAAAATATTTGACGATGGAAGGGTGCACTTAAAAAAATTAAAGTTGCACCTTTCTATCGACATCTACAATACTTATGGAAGCCTGGACTCTGGCTTGAGGAACTCCGGAATCGGACTTGTAGAACCCCAGACGGTGGCTCGACGAACTCTGGACACAGGCTTGTGAAACCGCAGACACTGGCTTGAGTACCCACTGACATGGAATGCCCACTCGTGGAATGCCAAACAATGGTTCGTAGATCCCTAGATACTGACTTGAGAAACACCAAACACTAGCTGGAGGAATTCTGGACAACGGCTCTAAAAACTCCGGACATGTGCTAATTGAACCTGGGACATGGGTATTTTTTTTAATTATTAAGGAAAGTGCCAAGCTATTACGACTTTATAGCACTTGGAAGGGGTCAGGATGAGAATCTGGGGTGGAACGGGGGGCGGGGCCAAGGAATGGTGCCCTTGGTATGGAACTTGGACGGTCGGGGATTGAATGCCGACTTGCATTAAGTAAAACCGTCGCTCTACCATCCAGTCAAAGTGGCTGAGTGGGATATGGGCAAGTAGAACTGCGTTAACTGGCTCTAGGAACTTGGGACATCCTACTGGAAACCCAGACACGTCCTAATGGAAACCTTGACCCGGGCTCGTGAAACTCCAGACACAGGCTCATGGATGCCCTAAAATGGGCTTGTGGAATCCCTGACAGGGACTGGGATTCGACAAGCCCATGAACCCCGAATACTCTCTCGTGGAACCCAGGACACGGCCTCGTGGCACCCGAGAAGTTAGATCATGAAACCCAAGACACGGGCTCGTGGAACCCAAGACACGGGCTCGTGGAACCCTAGACACGGGCTCGTAGAACCACTAGACAGAGGTTGTGGAACCCTTGACATGGGCTCATGGAACCCTTGATATGGGTTCGTGGAACCCTAGACACGGGCTCGTGGAACCTTTGACATGGTCTCGTGAAACCCAAGACACGGGCTCGTGAAACCCTAGGAACGGGCTCGTGGAACCCTAGACAGAGGCTTGTGGGACCCTTGACATGGGCTCGTTGAACCCTTGACGTGGGCTCGCGAAACCGTGGACCTCACAGGACCCAAGACCTGGGTTTGTGGAACTCCGGGTATGGACTCATGGAACACTGGACACATACTCGCTGAACACCAGACGGAACCCCTGATACGGGTTCATGGTACCCCGGTCAGAGGTTGCAGAACCCGGGACATGGGCTCACGCAACCCCACACACGGGCTCGAGGAACGCCGGTCACGAGCTTAAAGAATCCCAGACGTGGGCTGGTGTAACCCCAGACCTGGGCTCACGGAACACTTGATATGTGCCCTTGGAACACCGCAGTTAGGCTCAAGAAACTCCGGACATGGGTTTGCTGAATGCCAAACATTGGCTTGCTGAACACCGGACACAGTCTGGTGCATCAGCAGACATGAGCTTGTGGAACTCTGGACTTAAATTCGCGGACCACCGGACTTAAGCTCAAAGAATCCCACGTTTTCCGGGATTCCTGTTTGAGAGTCACTGGTTTAGCAAGTTTACACGCTAGAATAAAGCACCTATGTAGCAGAGAAAGCAGAGATTCCTTCAGCAAGATATTAGCAATTATTAAGGAGTTCTTGTTACACAAAGGAGCCCTTTTCACAAGAATTTTAAATCCTATTGCATTCAAGTCATGTTACAAAAGTTGTGGGATTAGAGTGATTTTAATCCAGGCTAGCTCAGTTATATGTTGTGCAAAGTGTGAGCAATTTTCCATAAAATCATGGTATAATTTGATTATATCAGTTACTCTCCAAATTTCTTCTTATCGGTCAATTTTAATGTTGTTTGTTTTAACAATGTAAATTTCGTCCCCTAATTGGAAGCTATATTTTTTGTGACTACCTCCATAAGCTCCAGCCACAACTGTTTTGAATAAATTACTGGCAATATAGATTACAAGCCTTATTCTGAATCTAGAAAATGCAGCATGTAAATATATTCATATATTATGCTATTATTTATGTAAATCATATACAGGAATTTTACGCAAACTTAATTATAAATGTACAATCATATTTGAAAAAGTTTTTGATTTGATGGTGAGGCAGGAGAGTGACGACGACACATATAATTTATAATCTTCCCAGCTGCAGTCACCCCGAGAACCAGAGATGCGTCTGGCGGGACCTGGAAGTTGAATATCCCAAGCAATCTTCAATCCATTTTCATCTTGCCTCTGTAAATAATATTATTGAGTAGCGTGTTGAAAGGCGAGAGCAGCTTGCGTAGGGCGAGGAAGAGCAGGATGGCTACCAGAGAGAGGCAAGCCAGGACATCCAGCATAAGGAACTCCACCCATGAGAGGTCAGCCGCCGGTGATTTGAGGTGGGGCGCTCCTCGGTGACGCACCACATATTCGCTCCAGAACACTGCCGTCTCCAAGGGCGGGCGAGGCAGGTCTAGCACCACCCTCGACGCCTCCTGCACCTTCTGCGTGTACCTGCAAGAAGAGAGTTACAGGGCAGGTCAGGAGAGTAGGTGGTGCAAAATTAACAGCAAGATTGGAAGCTACAAGACACAATGTGTGGTGCTAGCACTAACAATATGGACTACTAGCAGCAACAATGTGGGCTAATAGCACAAACTTTGTGGGCTACTAGCAGCCAAATCGTGCGTTACTTGCAGCGACAATGCGCTAAAAGCAGCGAAAAAGTTCGCTACTAGCAGTGACAATGTGGGCTACTAGCACCGAAAAATTGGGCTACTAGCTTAAACAATATGGATTACTAGCACCAACAATGTGGGCTACAAGCACCAACAATGTGGGCTACAAGCACCAACAATGTGGGCTACTAGTACAAACAATGTGGGCTACTAGCACCAACAATGAGGGCTAATAGTACCAACAATGTGGGCTAATAGTACCAACAATGTGGGCTACTAGCACCAACAATGTGGGCTACTAGCACCAACAATGTGGGCTACTAGCACCAACAATGTGGGCTACTAGCACCAACAATGTGGGCTAATAGCACCAACAATGTGGGCTACTAGCACCAACAATGTGGGCTACTAGCACCAACAATGTGGGCTACTAGCACCAACAATGTGGGCTACTAGCACCAACAATGTGGGCTAATACCACCAACAATGAGGGCTACTAGCACCAACAATGTGGGCTACTAGCACCAACAATGTGGGCTACTAGCACCAACAATGTGGGCTACTAGCACCAACAATGAGGGCTACTAGCACCAACAATGTGGGCTACTAGCACCAACAATGAGGGCTACTAGCACCAACAATGAGGGCTACTAGCACCAACAATGTGGGCTACTAGCACCAACAATGTGGGCTACTAGCACCAACAATGTGGGCTAATAGTAACAACAATGTGGGCTACTAGCACCAACAATGTGGGCTAATAGTAACAACAATGTGGGCTACTAGCACCAACAATGTGGGCTACTAGCACCAACAATGTGGGCTACTAGCACCAACAATGTGGGCTACTAGCACCAACAATGTGGGCTACTAGCACCAACAATGTGGGCTACTAGCACCAACAATGTGGGCTACTAGCACCAACAATGAGGGCTACTAGCACCAACAATGTGGGCTACTAGCACCAACAATGAGGGCTACTAGCACCAACAATGTGGGCTACTAGCACCAACAATGTGGGCTACTAGCACCAACAATGTGGGCTACTAGCACCAACAATGAGGGCTACTAGCACCAACAATGTGGGCTACTAGCACCAACAATGTGGGCTACTAGCACCAACAATGAGGGCTACTAGCACCAACAATGTGGGCTACTAGCACCAATAATGTGGGCTACTAGCACCAACAATGAGGGCTACTAGCACCAACAATGTGGGCTACTAGCACCAACAATGTGGGCTACTAGCACCAACAATGTGGGCTACTAGCACCAACAATGTGGGCTACTAGCACCAACAATGTGGGCTACTAGCACCAACAATGTGGGCTACTAGCACCAACAATGTGGCTACTAGCACCAACAATGATGGCTACTAGCACCAACAATAGGGCTACTAGTACCAACAATGTGGGCTACTAGCACCAACAATGTGGGCTACTAGCACCAACAATGTGGGCTACTAGCACCAACAATGTGGGCTAATAGCACCAACAATGAGGGCTACTAGCACCAACAATGAGGGCTAATAGTACCAACAATGTGGGCTACTAGCACCAACAATGTAGGCTACTAGCACCAACAATGTGGGCTAATAGTACCAACAATGAGGGCTACTAGCACCAACAATGAGGCTACTAGCACCAAAATGTGGGCTTTTAGCACCAACAATATGGGCTACTTGCAGCGACAATGTGGGCTACTAGCATCAAAAATGTGGGCTAACATCACCAACATTGTGGGCTACTAGCAGCGACAATGTGGGTTACTAATAGCCAAAATGTGCGATACTTGCAGCAACCCTGTCCCTGATACTAGTATTAGTAACAATGTGCGCTACTAGCAGTGGCAATGTGGGCTACTAGCACCAACAATGTGGGCTACTAGCAACCACAATGTGTGGCATTAACTCCAACTGTGTGGGCTACTAACACACACAATGTGGGCTACTAGCAGCGAAAATTTGAGCTACTAGCACAAGCGATATTGACTACTAGCAGCGAAAAAGTTGGCTACTAACATCAACAATGCGGCCTACTAACACCAACAATGTGGGCTACTAGCACCAACAATGAATGCTACTAGCACCAACAATGAATGCTACTAGCACCAACAATGTGGCTACTAGCACCAACAATGAATGCTACTAGCACCAACAATGAATGCTACTAGCACCAACAATGTGGGCTACTAGCACCAAAAATGTGGGCTACTAGTGCGACAATGTTGACTACTAGCACCAACATATGGGCTACTAGCACCAACAATATGGGCTACTAGCAGTCAAAATGTGGATTACTAGTAGCGACAATGTCAGTTACTAGTAGCGACAATGTGGGATACTAGCCAACAATGTGGTTTACTTGCCGCAACAAAGTAAGCTACTAGTAGCGACAATGTTGCAGCTAGTAGTGAAAATGTGGGCTACTAGCACAAACAATGTGAGCTACTAGCACATAACAATTTGGGCTATTAGCAACGAAATTTGGGCTACTAGCACAAACAAAATGGACTACTAGCAGCGAAAAAGTTGGCTTCTGGCTCCATGAATGTGGCCTACTAGTACCAACAATGTGCTACTAGCACAAACAATGTGAGCTACCAGAATCCACAATGTTGGCTACTAACAGCGAAAATGTGTGCTACTAGTAGCGAGAATGTGGGCTACTAGTAGCGAGAATGTGGGTTACTACAGCGACAATGTTGGAAGCTTGCAGCGACAATGGCTACTAGCACCAACAATGTGGGCTAATACCACCAACAATGTGGGCTACTAGCACCAACAATGTGGGCTACTAGCACCAACAATGTGGGCTACTAGCACCAACAATGTGGGCTAATACCACCAACAATGAGGGCTACTAGCACCAACAATGTGGGCTACTAGCACCAACAATGTGGGCTACTAGCACCAACAATGTGGGCTACTAGCACCAACAATGTGGCTACTACCACCCAACAATGAGGGCTACTAGCACCAACAATGTGGGCTACTAGCACCAACAATGTGGGCTACTAGCACCAACAATGTGGGCTACTAGCACCAACAATGTGGGCTACTAGCACCAACAATGTGGGCTACTAGCACCAACAATGAGGGCTACTAGCACCAACAATGTGGGCTACTAGCACCAACAATGTGGGCTACTAGCACCAACAATGTGGGCTACTAGCACCAACAATGTGGGCTACTAGCACCAACAATGTGGGCTACTACCACCAACAATGTGGGCTACTAGCACCAACAATGTGGGCTACTAGCACCAACAATGTGGGCTACTAGCACCAACACGTGGGCTACTAGCACCAACAATGTGGGCTACTAGCACCAACAATGTGGGCTACTAGCACCAACAATGTGGGCTACTAGCACCAACAATGTGGGCTACTAGCACCAACAACGTGGGCTACTAGCACCAACAATGTGGGCTAATACCACCAACAACGTGGGCTACTAGCACCAACAATGTGGGCTACTAGCACCAACACGTGGGCTACTAGCACCAACAATGTGGGCTACTAGCAACAATAACGTGGGCTACTAGCACCAACAATGTGGGCTACTAGCACCAACAACGATGGCTACTAGCACCAAAACGTGGGCTACTAGCACCAACAATGTGGGCTACTAGCAGCGACAATGTGCG
>WNGS01028706.1:0-10583 GCA_020271785.1 Procambarus virginalis | reverse complement strand
TCTTGTAATATGCTGTACTTACTATATTAACCTGCATGTTAATGGGATTCTTGTATATTCTGTACTTACTATATTAACCTGCAATGTTAATGGGATTCTTGTAATATGCTGTACTTACTATATTAACCTGCAATTTAAATGGGATTCTGTAATATGCTGTACTTACTATATTAACCTGCATGTTAAATGGGATTCTTGTAATGTTAGTTGTGTATTTGACTCACTGAATTTGTGCGCCCTTGAGGGACTTGAAGTAGAGGGGGGTAGAAAGCCTAGCTCTCTATCCCTTGAGATGTATTCTTGCTTATCTCAAAAACATCTTGAACTTTCCCTTGAATCCCTGTAGTAAGCACATTCCTGTTGAACGACACGGATTTTACCTTTGATGTAAGGTGTGTCGACCCACACATACACCTCCACCATCTCTTTAGTATAGCCATTTGGGAATTTACCTAGATATGTCTCCCTGTCTCAGATCCTGGCTGTACTAGGCTCTTTCTTACCATGTGAGTAGTGGCGCCTTTGTCACGGAAGATTTTCGCCGATTTTCCGTTAACAATTCCGCCCACCACCTCAAGGGTCCAAGCTAGTGGATCCTTTCCAACGTTGGGATGTTTCTTACCACTTGAGCTCACACCTGCTATGTAACCTGATTTCGGTTTTACCTTGCAATCAGCTGCACGATGACCTGGCTTACCACAGGTGTAGCACTTGTGCACATGCTTGTTGGAGGAGTTTCCCTGCTCCCCCGACACACCAGTCTTAAGCTTAGCTCTATCGCCAATACCTGTAGCATGATGCTTCTCGTGCGGCTTCACCCCTTTCACCTGTCTCCTGGCCCCAGCCCACAGATCAGCTTGCTTGGCCATAGACAGATTTGACACAATTTCTTGCTCTTTGAGCTTGACACGCAGAGACGATTCGCATGCTTCTAAGAACTGTTCACGAATCATCAGTTGATAGAACTCCATGCTCCCAGGAGCAGTCTCCATGAGTTCACAGTAACGGTTTAGACTCGATTCTAACCGCTGTAACATTAACACATGTCTCTCCTTTTTGCAATTGAGCTCTACGGAAATTCTCTAGCATCCGGTCTGCAGTTATGCTAAAACCGTTCAGCAGCGCTGTTGTCAATGCCTCGTACTCTCCGTGCGGACCCAGACTGTGGTAGATAGTTAGTGCCCTACCCTTTAACAATGCACTAAGAGCGAGTGCCCACTTTGATCTTTCCCACCCGCAATCAGCGGCGTGACCTTCGAAACGCTTGATGTATGCATCCATCGAGTCGTCCCTTTCATCAAAGTTAGCTAGTTTAGGTAGTTTGACAGTCTTACCTTGTTCAACGTTAGTCTCTGTTGAACGACCACTTGTCTGGTCATCCTGCCTTACTTGCAACTGCGTGCGAGCTATGCGTTCAGTACTTTCTCGGTTCTGTTGATCAGTCCAGCGTTTGTTTTCTCTCTCTTCTGATCAGTCCACAGTTTGCTTTCTCTGTCCTGCTGATCAGTCCAGAGTTTCATAGCTTGCTCTGCTACTTTATTCCCTTCGAATCCCAACTCCCTAACTTGGTTACGGTATTCCTCTAAGGTGAATAATTGCAAGCCTGTAATACCTACTCTTTGAGCTGGTGTCGTCCACAAGGACTTTTTGGGCCGAGATTCTTCCCCATAGAATCCCCAACGAAGTATTTAAAGGGCTAGATTCCCGCGTGACTCTGTTTTCTTCCGCAGCGCGCGTGATTCTAGTGACATCATTCTCGGTGACGTCACCCACAGGGGTCTCTACCACTGTGTTATCTCTCACCGGGGTCTCACCACCGATAGCTTCATCCAGTGTGATGAGACTCGTGCACGCCATCTCAGTACTACCCTGCAAGTGTGCTTGTAGCATCACCTCTTCCACGGCCCTTATGTGCTGTTCCACTCGTTCCTTACACTCCAGCTCAGTAAGAGTGTCGTAGTCGTCAGGTCTACGAGCGGTTAAGGCCAGGTGAAGATGCAGGTAGCGCTGTTTGTACCCTACACACTCAGACATACTGGTGGTGTGTGTACCTAACAGGGTGTTAAACATCCTCTGAATACTGCTCGTCACTTTTGAATTTTCAGGGAAAATTTAAGTGCGAAATTTTACTGTACAACCTAGCTCATAGGTTCCAACTAAGCCAAACACATTGGGCGCCAGATGTGGGTGTTTCTTTTTTTTGTTTTCACGACTGCAATGCGTACGCCGCCAATGTACATATGGCAGACGCTTCACGAAACTGTCGGAATTAGCAGAATAGAAAATATGAGAGCAACCGTACAGGGCCTGGGAGCAAGGTCGAGTTAGAGTCCTTGTGGGTCTCTTCTCAGACTAGCCTCACCTGGTCCCGCTCCACGTTGATCGTTGGAATCTCCTCAATGATGTAACACTTTAAGGGACTCCTAGGGTCCTCATCAAATTATAGATTAGTGAATATAGGCAACTCGGTGTTGAAGACACTTAGAGCTGAAGGCTTGAGTAATACTGGCAGTATTCAGAAGTGGTTCAACGGAAACACCGCATAAAGCTTAACAGTAGTTTATTACTAACTTAACCACTAATACACAGGGTGCTTGATTTACTTTAGAATGGCGTCAGCAAAGCTATGGTTGCATTAGCAAGACTTTGACGTCTGGCTAATCGACTCGTATCCACTCGTGGAGAAACACCTAACTTAACACAGTTGACAGCCAATCATTAACACGGCAACCTAACTGCCAGTATGCAAAGGGATCACAAGAGTTCCAACCGGATACTCGGTAATGATGATATGCAATAAACACAATGGCACTGTCAATGGGACAGGCAATAACATGCACAATAATAATCACACACAATAACTAAATATGTTGTGTATGTGAAACTCACATTTACAGACGAGTGAAATGCCGTGATACCACACAGATAACCACGCATTCACCGCCGATTCACCTATAACCTGCGACAGGTATAAGGTGAGAACTGTGGTTGATACCTCAGATCAACACAGACACAATAAACAATGACAAGATCTTGTACTTACAGATAAGGTACCTTTCCTTACTCACTCACCCAGTTAGGCACATCTATACAAGCACTCGTAGGTGGCCTGACAGCTGGTTTCGCTCGTAGACACGGAGGGTACTCGCAGTATCTTGAGATGATTTCGTGAGTAGGGCGTGCTGTATGCTTAACAGACAGACACACGCACACACACTGGCACTGGCGGTGCGTAAGGTGGTGACGTCACGTAGTAGTGAGGGCGGCGGCGGGCACTCGAGGTACTGAGGTACTGAGGTACCGAGGTACACGCTCGGGCGAGTGGCGGCTGTGGTACCATGCAGGTACACTTGTGGTAAAGTCTCACACAGGTTACTTAGGCGGCGGCACTGCCTTAGTTCACTCTAAGTCACTCACAACGACCTTTGTCACCAGGGGTTACCTGATACCAGTCTGTTTCGCTCTGGAGATTTGTCACTTTAGGCTTCTAAACAATATATTCGCACTCGTGATTCTGGGCGAGTGTGGTATATCGCAAAGACGATGAGTTAACTTGACGGTGAGAAATAGATGGTGTTCAGTCTATTGGCCGGTAGACAGAACAGCACGTCCTATTTCCAAGAGATCCCTCACAAGAATGATTTTGCCTGAAGCTCAGGGCGTCTCGTGGGCACACACAAAAAGAGTTACAATTTGGCCAATAGCATTGCAGCAAATGAGCGGGAACCAATCATATTAGCTCGTTCGATGAGCAGTAGGAGAGGTGACGTCATGAACACGTCACGAACACGTCATAGATGTTATTTTCTATCGTGCCGGTTGACCCCAGAGGTCAGACGCTGCTGGTGCCTCTCCTCTGTTCTCACGCTCCACCACCGAGGTACTCACTGACCCTTGGTGGCAAATATGCTTAACTCCCTGTATCTACTTTCTGCCTGAATATACGGCGGCCTCCGTATTATAAAAGTGTTCCTGGTTAAGTGAACATTCTGGAGATACCCAACATGCCAGGTCACTATCCAGGATTAAGAGAGATAGGCTTTGTGCACGAAGATCAGTGCACTGTGCACTGCAATGAGCCATTCAAGTCAGCTGTGGAAGAATCTTGGGAGACATACTCCCACACTCAGTAATTTGTTGTATTTGTGTCGCGCTACGGACACAAGCATGTTACAGTTATGACTTAAAGAATTGTTTTCTTATATTCCATTTATTGTTTATTCTATATCGACTTGATATTATATATATCCGTTCTTGGTATATGTATTGATTATATATTGTTAGGGTTTATTGTATTTCGTATTATAACTATCTATATATTCATTTGAGCTATCCTTGTGATTTACTTCTGGCTATCTCCCACCTCTGTTCCTAGCCAAGGCATGTCGTTCCCTTCCTTTCACTGGAAGTTTTATTAGATTTGTTAGCTCCCTTACATTGCTACAGTATAGTTATTATATGCAACTTATTCTCCCTCCTCCCCCAGTGTTTCCTCCGTGCCAGCGTTTTTACTTGGGGTTTTCATCCAGGATTGTTTAATTAAGGATTTTTTTTAAATCCTGCATCCGGGCCCCCCTCCCTCCCTCTTGCGCCTATCTCCTGCAATTCCCTTATTGGCTAGGCCTCCAGCGTTTTAACTCAGCTGGGTTTACCCTCTCGACTGAGTTCTTGCCTGCCACGTTACCACTGCATGCCCGTCTCTGCCCACCCTTACTGCCTTATTACTTTCAGCCCGGGGGAGGTGATCTACGCGGCAAAAGGTCGACACACGCTCTGACTGGACCAGGTATTGTTTACATGATCAGGAATCGACATTATCTTCGGATCCTACACGCACACGTGGGACGCACGCCTACCCTAGCCTGGCGAGCGGCCCCGCCAGCAAGTTCTGCCCGGCCCGTGCCCACCGACCAGGCACGACTTCTCCAGGATGCTTCGCGCCGCCCTCGCAGCGCTAAGCTTGCCCACATCAGACTACGCCCCACATTCCTCTCGAATCGGCAGGGCCACTCAGCTGTCTCTAGACGGGCTCGCCCAACGGAGATAAGGGAGGTCGGCAGGCGAAATAGTGATGCTTTTACTTCCTACTTCAGGCAGGACGTCGTTGCTCAGCCACTTTGAGGTGTCCCCACGGCCAGCGAGCACTCGCCATTTGGGGGGGGGGGGGTTCCGGCCTGCTGGCCTGCGGAGTGGGGGTGCAGCGCCGGTCCCCAAGTGTTCCGCTGTCCAGATCGCCCTGGGGTTAAATTTATCATACATTGTCATATCAGGTTTTCCCCAGTCTCTAGGTAATTTTCTGCACGACTGATTAATTTCCATTGATTCAGCTAGAATTGACCATTGTCTTTCGGGCCTCTTGGTTGGGCTTCATTAAGTGTTATGTGGTTTATTCACTTTATATTTACTCTTTGTTCTCTGCCTGTTATTCATAGTGTTATATAATTAGGTTACATTTGTCACTTGCCTTACTTCTAGTACTAGTAATAAGCTAGTAGGTTTCTGCAGATTTCGTTTACCGTAGGCTATATAAGCATAAGATCACTGCTTTTCCCCCCAAAAAAAGCGGCGGGTTTTCTGAGGAAGAGAAAACGTATGTCGGAGAGCTGAGTCTAACCGCCCAAGCAGCGTGCGCAACGAGCCGAGGCTATATAAGCTCTGCCTGCAGACGGGCTGGTCCCCTGTCCTCGCCAAGCAAGCAACTGCTCACTTACAAAATGGCACGTTTGTCCCAAGATGTCTCATCGGTCCAGTATAGCAAGGCACGTTTGTTCCAAGACGTTTTTGCCTGTCCGGTGTAGCCCGGCATGTTTGTTCCCAGACGTTTCGTCTGACCGGTGTCAGATAATTATATTTATTGCTGTTATTTGGCATTTATTTATGTTCATTTATTAATATATAATTCATTACATTTTGACTGTTAGTTATGATTTGTTCTTTACGCTGCAATTTATTACTGGAACTTATAGCATTGCTTAGCCTTATGCCTATAATATCTATTATTTGGACTTGCAACTATGATTTGTCTTTCACGACATTTTAGTGAACGGGAGTCTGCTCCTGTTTTGTTGATTTATGTTTATCTACTTTATTTAACTATATGCTTTCTATATTAACTATTTACATTGTTAATCTTTCAGTCGACGTGTATTAAGACTTGCAATTCTTCCTACAATTTACCTAATTGTCTTGCAGTTGGACTTCTACTTATAACTGAAATTTTCCCTGGGGGCCAGTTGCCACTATTTATTTATCTTCAGCAGATGTGATGCACCAGTTACCGATGCCTAGCTGCAGGTGTTCCAGCCGCTGAAATTGAAATTGAAATTGAAATTGAAATAAGTTTATTGATGTAAAATACACACAAAGGGATGAGGTAGCTCAAGCTATTCTCACCCCGTTCAGTACATCGTGTAATACATACATATACACATCACAAACAATAATCATATTACCAAACATTCTGAGAGATAAACATATACATTTCCTCCTTCACGAGAAGTATGATATCAGACGTACACAAATACTTTTATGACCTAGGTATACTGTATAGACAATTTGCAAGAGACATGCAGATAATTCAACAAAATATTACAGTCTTGGTGCAAAATTCTTATATCTCTCAGAATTTCATCAACCTTTCCGTTGTGACACATCCAGGCTATTTGTTCAGGAACAGTCCTTATCTCAGTGTTTCTATATACATTAATCAACGGACAATCAAGAACATAATGGGCAAGGGTGTGAGACCTTAACATACCACATAGTTTACACTTCGTGTCATTATCATGAACACCTATCCCATATTCCCAGTAATATTTGTACCCAAGCCTGAGCCGCATGTACACAGAGTCACTCAAGCATTTCTCCTTTTACCATAAGTGAAATGGGTGTTTTGACTCACATACATGTAGTGTTGCATGGTTTGACTTCTCTCATACATTAGATCTCTCCTCTCCGCTCCTGCCTGTGCCTGAATATTTCTGATTTTGCTTCGAATTTGTCTCATTGTGAATTCACATTCAATGTCAACTTGTGGTTTTGATGTGGCAAGTTGACATTGAATGTGAATTCACAATGAGACTGATGTTCCAGGGCAGTGTAACACGGGGGGGGGGATGTGTATTCGTTCTCTACCCCCCTTTCTCTCTGCCCGTATTCTAACTTATCTCTCTACCCTCTCTACCAAGGGACCCCAAAACTTTTACTTTTAGCCGACCTCACGCCACGTGGTCTTAAGACGATTGACCGACTTAAGATTCTACAACCTTATGACGTGGAAACTGATTTCTAGCAAAGTTCTAGGATCGCCTGCGCTGCCATCACCAGACCAGTAACACTGAGCAATGATCAAGGTCTGGATCAATCATGCTAATCAATCAACCTTGGGGCTTGATCCCCACTAGTAATGTATGGGAGGGTTGTCTTGAGTGTGGAAATATTAAATCAAAGGGAAACTGAATTCTTAATCTTTGTTAGGTTTTGCGGCCCAACGAAAACTCTGCCTCGTGGGGACCACGTGACAAGTTATGAGACAATGGAAACATGAAATGGAAATAAAAATGCAAATTGCTAACTAATTAATTTATTCAAAATCTAAAACAAAATCTAAATAAAGGCACTCCCTGTCATTAACACTCCCTGACTTAGGCAATGAGTTGACCTATTCCCTATAACAATACTCTAAGCAACTTTACCTTATTGGCGACCAGCTAGATGTTAGTGCTGAGGTCTTGGGGAGAGGTGGAGTGGACACCTTCCCTGTGTTGCACCTGATCCCACACTGTCCTTCCCACATGCTTCTCTACCCAGACGCCCAGGTCTGTATCCTTCCGCCTCGTTTAAGTTACTTGCAAGGCTTAAGTTTAGCCACTAACCTCTGTTGCACTGAATGATCCAGTAAGAAAGTAATTATCAAAAGAAGGCACTATACCAGGAAGGCTATGTAGCACCATCAAAGTGCGAAATAATCAGAGGGCGCTAAATATCACCAAGAATGCCAATACGAGAACAAAAACGCATAAGGCGAACAATATCAAAAGTATCAGATTCACCTAGAATTCTATCGAGGGACAAGTGACCGCGAGGGACGGTCGGAAAGCAAGACACACGCTCGTCCTGGAAGTCAGGACATTCAACAAGGATATGCATAACTGTAAGAGGGACAACGCAACTCGGACAATAAGGAGCAGGGCGGCGCTCCATTAAGTGACCGTGAGTTAAGCGAGTATGGCCAACCCAACTTCAATAATAAACAGATAAACTGGGAGCAAATAAACCAGGACTTCACAGAAATAAACTGGGAAGAACAGCTAGGAAATGCGAACCTGAACCAGTGCCTGGAAAAAATAAGCTCAGTAGCACTAGAAATATGTACAAACCGCATCCCCCTAAGAAAAAAGAGGAAGAGATGCAGATTGGAACGAGAACGTCGTTCCCTATATAGGCGAAGAAAACGAATCGCGGTACAACTTGAGAGTCGCACCCTATCTCAGGAACGGCGAAGAAGGTTAGGTAGCAAAATAGGAAAAATTGAATTCAAGCTACAAGAATCATACAAAACGCAGGAGAGGCAAAGAGAGCAAAAGGCCATCAGTGAAATAGAGAGAAACCCGAAATATTTTTTCTCCTATGCAAAATCAAGATCAAAAACCACATCTAGTATCGGGCCCCTGCGAAAGGAAGATGGAACTTTCACCGATGACAACAAAGAAATGAGCGAGCTACTGAGGAAGCAATACGACTCTGTCTTCAGCGAGCCATTAAACGCACTAAAGATCGATAACCCAAATGAATTTTTCATGGATATGATACCAACATCAAATCATATATCAGATGTCACCCTATCCCCACTGGATTTTGAAGAAGCCATAAACAGTATGCCTATGCACTCCGCACCAGGCCCGGATTCTTGGAACTCCATATTCATCAAGAACTGTAAAAAACCACTATCGCAGGCCCTTCACATTCTGTGGAGACAAAGCCTAGATACTGGCGTTATTCCTGATATACTAAAAACAGCAGAGATAGCACCACTTCATAAAGGAGGAAATAAGGCAGAGGCAAAAAATTACAGACCGATAGCACTAACATCGCACATCATAAAAATTTTGAGAGAGTGCTAAGAAGTAAGATCACAAAATACATGGAATCACAGCATCTCCATAACCCCGGACAACATGGTTTCAGAACAGGGCGCTCTTGCCTGTCGCAGTTGCTGGACCACTATGATATGGCATTAGATGCTATGGAAGACAAACAAAACGCTGATGTAATTTACACAGATTTCGCAAAAGCTTTTGATAAATGTGACCATGGTGTTATTGCCCATAAAATGCGCTCAAAAGGAATTACCGGAAAAGTAGGCAGATGGATCTACAATTTCCTGACCAACAGAACCCAATGTGTAATAGTCAACAAAATAAAATCCAACCCGTCAACCGTTAAGAGCTCAGTCCCCCAGGGTACTGTGCTTGCTCCAGTACTTTTTCTCATCCTCATATCGGACATAGACAAGAGCACAACCTATAGCACTGTATCATCCTTTGCAGATGACACTAGGATCTTCATGAGAGTAGGCAACATAGAGGACACGGCGAACCTCCAGTCAGATGTAGATCAGGTCTTTCTATGGGCTACAGAAAATAATATGGTGTTTAACGAAGACAAGTTCCAGCTCATGCGCTATGGAAAAAATGAAAATATAAAAACGGAAACCACGTACAAAACTCAGGCAAATCATAACATAGAACGAAAAGGCAATGTAAAGGATCTGGGTGTACTCATGTCGGAAGACCTTACCTTTAAAGAACACAATAAAGTAGCCGTCACAACTGCAAGAAAAATGACAGGTTGGATAACAAGAACTTTTCACACTAGAGATGCTATACCGATGATGACACTTTTCAAAACGCTTGTGCTCTCTAGAGTGGAGTACTGCTGCACAATGACAGCCCCTTTCACTGCTGGTGAAATTGCTGACCTGGAGAGCGTGCAGAGATCCTTTACTGCTAGAATCCACTCGGTAAAACATCTAAACTATTGGGACCGACTAAAGAGCCTAAATCTGTATTCCCTTGAGCGCAGGCGGGAGAGATACATAATAATTTACACGTGGAAAATATTAGAGGGGCTGGTCCCAAACCTGCACACAGAAATAACATCACATGAGACCAGAAGACATGGCAGGATGTGCAGAATACCCCCGTTGAAAAGCAGAGGTGCAACTGGTACTCTGAGAGAGAACTCTATCAACATCAGAGGCCCGAGACTGTTCAACACGCTTCCACTACACATAAGGGACATAACTGGCAAACCCCTCACAGTGTTCAAGAGAGAACTGGATAAGCACCTCCAAAGGATACCTGATCAACCAGGCTGTGACTCATACGTCAGGCTGCGAGCAGCCGCGTCCAACAGCCTGGTTGATCAGTCCAGCAACCAGGAGGCCTGGTCGATGACCGGGCCGCGGGGACGATAAGCCCCGGAAGCACCTCAAGGTATCCTCAAGGTGGTATAACTGTTTCCATGTGGTATTACTGTTCCATGTTATTCCTGTTCCCTGGTGGTATTACTGTTCGATAGTG
>WNGS01028701.1:0-11336 GCA_020271785.1 Procambarus virginalis | reverse complement strand
ATATATATATATATATATATATATATATAACTGAAAACTCACACCCCAGAAGTGACTCGAACCCATACTCCCAGGAGCAACGCAACTGGTATGTACAGGGATGCCTTAAACCACTTGACCATCACGACCGGACATAAGGAAGTGATAGCCTGAGCTATATGAACCACTTCCCCGCCGGCACCTGGATGGTTATCTTGGGCATAGCATTTTATCAAATCACCTCATTTTTGGGCAACACGTGAGGAACACAAATGCAAGAAGCCTGAATGGTCCCCAGGACTAGATACAACTGAAAACTCTCATATAGCTCAGGCTATCACTTCCTTATGTCCGGTCGTGATGGTCAAGTGGTTTAAGGCATCCCTGTACATACCAGTTGCGTTGCTCCTAGGAGTATGGGTTCGAGTCACTTCTGGGGTGTGAGTTTTCAGTTGTATCTAGTCCTGGGGACCATTCAGGCTTGTTTGCATATATAAATATATATATATATATATATATATATATATATATTATATATATATATATATATATATATATATATGTTAATATTCTCGTGTATATATATTTATTTATGTATTTATATAAAGAAGGTACATTGGGTTGAAAAAGTAAAAATATTAATATAATGATATAAACACCTTGTTACAATGTACTGTTTCATCTTACATGATATGTAAGTGTCATTAGTCTCGTAAACAATGTTCATATTTTGCTGGAGATACGCCTATTATTTAGTTAAGAATTACATGTACTGTACTTAAATTACCTACTATGTATTTAGTGTGGTACTTACCAGTTGAAGATGCTAGGAGGCGATACAAGAGTGTGCAGAGTGAGTTAGCAATTTAGCCTAGCAGGAATTCATACCTGTGATGTTGTAGAGAATTATATTACTGTACGCGAGTTTACCTGAGAGCCAGAAATACTAGTGGTCTTGAAAAAGATGGGAAGCCAGCTGCTTGTAGAAGGTCCCTTCATTTGCATTGATGATCTGTACTTTAAAAGTTATCAGAGTTTTGCCATTTACGTGTTCGGCGGGTAGGTAGTTCATATGTTAATAATCATGGGGTAAAAAAACATCTCCTGTTCTCAGGAGATTTCTCCTATATTGTGGCTTTTAACCCTTAACATGCTAGGGGTGTAATATCCTTTGTTCCCCACAGGCGCATGTAATTTTGAAAAAAAAAAAAATTCTTCCCAATCTGTTAATTTGTGTTCACTGATCATGGGAAAAAATAATAAAAAAATCGTAAGTGACATATATTGCCCGCTACAGGACGGGGAAGTCTGGCAAAAAAACAGGCGCTGACTCAGCGTGAGTCCCAGGCGGTCTGTTGATCGCCAGCTGTCAGATCGGAGTTGCCACAAAGAGATAATTACCTAATTATTTCAATGTCTCTGATTGATTTTTCGTAGTTTTTTTGCTGTAATATTATTCAATAGTGTGTAGTGAGATATTTATATAATAAAATGAGTGAAACATCACTGTACTCAAAAATATGGTGTGCATATTGTGATTCAATTATGTTCATCAAATAGTGAACAAATACTTTGTCGGTTATTACACTATATACACAGATTATATATAAGTATCTGCATATTTTGTTCAACATAACGAACCACTAAGTTGCTATTATGAGTCAAAAAAGTAATGAGGAGTGACCGCCGTGTACCAGCCAGCCACTCACGCCCTCCCTCAAGTCAACTGAGTCACCCACATTCTCCTCCCACAATACTGTTTTTGCTTTTATTCACTATATACAGACGCTATATATAAGTATCTACATTCGTGTTCACCATAACGAACCACTAAGTTGGTATGCTGAGTGGCAGTGGCAGCCCGCCACTGGCTGCCACTCCCTCCCTCACCTCACCTGACTTGCCACCATTCTCCACCCACCATACTGTTTTTGCTGTATTCACTACTGTATATACAGACGCTATATATAAGTATCTACATTCGTGTTCACCATAACGAACCACTAAGTTGGTATGCTGAGTGGCAGTGGCAGGCAGTGGCAGCCCGCCACTGACACATTATCCCAAGTTCTTTCCCAAGAGGAGCTCCAGCATATTTCACAACAATCCTAAATATTGTAGTACAGGTTGATGATAGTGAGTGGTGTCCCAGAGAACATGAAGGTATAGTGTTTTTGAAAAATAGGTGAGATAACAGGAATGTGCCAAGGGAAGTGAAAAATTGGATGAGAAAATGTTGCCCTTGTGTTTACAGTGCAGAGAAGAACATTCAAGATGGCCGGCGGCGGCAAGAGGAAATACAAAACAGAGCTTGATTTTGCTGGATTCAGTGAAGAAATCATTGAGATAACCAGTCTATGCAACAAGTTGGAAAAATTAGATACTATAGTGACCTCTCATATAGAATTAATTAGTAAATTGAAAGAAAGTAATGACCATTTAAATAGCAAAGTTGTATGTCTTGAGGGTGTAGTGAAAGACTTGTGCAAGGATAAGATTCAATTGGAAACAAATTGCATTGCCATGGAAGAAGAAAATAGACTCTTAAAATAGCTTTGGAAGAAGTTAAAGTAAATTTAAACATAAATGGCTACAATAGGTTAGGTAAGGAATTTCAATAGGAGAAACAGCTTTTGTCAGCACAGATGGAAGAAGTTACACAGGGAATAGAACAGTGCAAGAAAGATATGCAACTCACTTATGCGCAAGTGGCCAAGGAGAACGAAAAAATAGAAGAAGCAGTAAAGGAAGTCAAACACTGCAGCAACCAAGATAAAACAAACATTAGGCTGGAAGTGAGAAAAGAATTGGCATCTAACCCGAAGTTGGTGCAAAACACAGTTGATCGGAGTAAGTCCCTGATCATTTTTGGATGCAAAGAAAAGGAGATAACATCTAGGTCAGAAGAGCTGTAGAAGAAGCAAAAGTAGTAGATAAAATGTTGGCCTCGTGGAAGGTCTTACAACCATAGAGATGTGTGCGACTACAGGAGAATAGGCAGATATGTAAAAGGAAAGATCGACCTTTGAGGATCACCCTAAATGGTGCCAAACAGATGGAAGAAGTACTAAGGAATGCTAGAAAATTACAAAGTGATGAGGATGGGAAAATGTGGTCGTTAAGACGAGATCTTTCAAAAGAAGATAGAGAGAAGCTGAAACTGAACCTCGCCGAGGCAAAACGTTTAAATGAGAGCAGGAATGAAGAAGAAATCAATTCTTTTTTCTACAAAGTGATAGGGGTAGGCAGACCAGTAAAGTGGTACATAAAGGCAAACCAACAAAATCATTAGAGAAAGGGGGAGTGAAAAATAAGAAGAGGGGAACAAGTTCCTGAAGATTGCATACACCAACATAGATGGAGTAAGATCAAAGATACTGGAGTTAAGTGATGTAATACAGCTGCAGACACCAGACATTGTTGCACTCACAGAGACAAAACTTGAAGATGTTATTTTAAATGAGGTCATATTCCCAAGGGGCTACTCAATTTGGAGACGGGACAGAAAAATTAGGAAAGGCGGTGGCGTTGCTGTGCTGGTGAAAGAACATCTAAAGGTGAACGAAATAATAATTACCAATCCACAAGAAGTTGACATAATAGCACTAGAGATCTGCCATGAGGATGATAAACTAATAATCATAAATGCATATAGTCCACCACTAAACAGCACATGGTCAAAGGAGGAGCTAGATAGTAAACGAGAAGGTCTTATAACAATAATGAGAGAGATCATAGCGAGAGCGGATAATGATAGTTCACGACTGTTGATAGTTGGCGACTTCAACTTGAAATCCATAGACTGGGAAGCATATGAAGCTAAAACAGAAGATTTCTGGACCTGTAAATTTGTAGACCTCATCCTGGAAACATTCTTGTATCAACATGTTAAACAAGCTACGAGGATGAGGGAAGGGGACGTTCCCTCCATGCTAGATTTGATATTTACCAGGAAGGAGGAAGAAATATTTGACATTCAGTACCTTCCTCCCTTGGGTAAAAGTGACCATGTCTTTTTGAGAACAAAATATGCAATGCGTTATAATCTGGAAGAAAATATGACGGTCGATGCAATTGAAAACCTGACTTTAGGAGAGGACATTATGGCAACCTTCGAAAAATTTTAGTGAGTATAATTGGACAGACTTGTTGCTAGGCAAGGAAGTGAATGACATGTATGTCAAGTTTTGTGAAATATATGATAAAGGCACAAAAAAAATTATACCAAAACAGAGAAGCAAAACTAGGAAACAGGATTGGTTCAACAGAAAGTGCGAGAGGGCCAGAGACCAAAAGACACAAAAATGGAATCAATACAGGAGAGGCCAAACCCCCAAACATACCAGCGATACAAAGATGCGAGAAACAACTACACGGCAGTGAGGAGAGAGGCAGAAAGAAATTTTGAAAAAGGAATTGCAGACAAATGTAAAACAGAACCAGGTCTATTCTATAAATTCATAAACAACAAATTGCAGGTAAAGGATAATATTCAGAGGTAAAAATGGGAAATAGATTCACGGAAAATGAAAAGGAAATGTGTGAAACATTAAACGAAAAGTTCCAAAGTGTGTTTGTACAAAATGAAATCTTCAGGGAACCAGATACAATAAGAATTCCAGAGAACAACATAGAGCACATAGAGGTGTCTAGAGACGAAGTGGAAAAAATGCTCAAGGAGCTAAATAAGAACAAAGCAGTTGGTCCAGATGGAGTTTCACCATGGGTTCTGAGAGAATGTGCACCTGAGCTCAGCATTCCTCTTCAACTGATTTTTCAGGCATCCCTGTTTACAGAGTTGTAGCTGATGTGTGGAAAAAGGCTAACATAGTTCCAATTTACAAGAGTGGAAGCAGGGAAGACCCCCTTAATTATAGACCGGTATCATTGACAAGTGTAATAGTCAAAGTGTTGGAAAAAATAATTAAAACTAAATGGGTAGAACACCTGGAGAGAAATGATATAATATCAGACAGACAGTATAGTTTTCGATCTGGAAGATCCTGTGTATCGAATTTACTCAGTTTTTATGACCGAGCAACAGAGATATTACAGGAAAGAGATGGTTGGGTTGACTGCATCTATCTGGACCTAAAAAAGGCTTTCGACAGAGTTCCACATAAGAGGTTGTTCTGGAAACTGGAAAATATTGCAGGAGTGACAGGTATGCTTCTAACATGGATGAAAAATTTTCTGACTGATAGAAAAATGAGGGCTGTGATCAGAGGCAATGTATCGACTGAAGAAATGTCACAAGTGGAGTACCACAGGGTTCAGTTCTTGCACCAGTGATGTTTATTGTCTACATAAATGATCTACCAGTTGGTATACAGAATTATATGAACATGTTTGCTGATGATGTTAAGATAATTGGAAGGATAAGAATCTTAGATGATTGTCATGCCCTTCAAGATGACCTGGACAAAATAAGTATATGGAGCACCACTTGGCAAATGGAATTTATTGTTAATAAATGCCATGTTATGGAATGTGGAATAGGAGAACACAGACCCCACACAACCTATATATTATGTGAGAAATCTTTAAACAATTCTGATAAAGAAAGAGATCTAGGGGTGGTTCTAGATAGAAAACTATCACCTGAGGACCACATAAAGAATATTGTGCGAGGAGCCTATGCCACGCTTTCTAACTTCAGAATTACTTTTAAATACATGGATGGCGATATACTAAAGAAATTGTTTAAATTTGTTAGGCCAAAACTAGAATATGCAGTGGTTGTGTGGTGCCCATATCTTAAGAAGCACATCAACAAACTGGAAAAGGTGCAAAGACATGCTACTAAGTGGCTCCCAGAACTGAAGGGCAAGAGCTACGAAGAGAGGTTAGAGGCATTAAATATCCCAAAACTAGAAGACAGAAGAAAATGAGGTGATATGATCACTACATACAAAATAGTAACAGGAATTGATAAAATCGATAGGGAAGATTTCCTGAGATCTGGAACTTTAAGAACAAGAGGTCATAGATATAAACTAGCTAAACACAGATGCCGAAGAAATATAAGAAAATTCACTTTCGCAAACAGAGTGGTAGACGGTTGGAACAAGTTAGGGGAGAAGGTGGTGGAGGCCAAGACCGTCAGTAGTTTCAAAGCATTATATGACAAAGAGTGCTGGGAAGACGGGACACCACGAGCGTAGATCTCATCCTGTAACTACACTTAGGTAATTACTGGCTGCCACTACCTCCCTCCCTCACCTCATCTGACTTCCCATTCTCCACCCACCATACTATTTTTGCTTTTATATACAGACGTTATATATAAGTATTTACATGTTTTGTTCACCATAACTGTACATCTAAGCTTGCATGGTGAGTAAAGGCACAAAGGCGTAGGGCCTCACACAGTCAGCTGATGGCTGCCGCCCTCAAGGGCAAACGCACTAATATTTCTCCTACAACAATACTGTTTGTGGTGTTATTACGCTATATACACACACATTATATATAAATATCTACCTGGTTTAATCACCATACTTGTACAAGTAAACTGGTATGGTGCCCAAAGACCATCGTGGTCACTGGTAAACAACATGATAAGATGTGCAGACGACGCCACCTCCTTCACCAAAATGGCGGCTCCCAACCTACTCCTCTTGCTGTTTATACCCTCTATACACACGTTATATATAAGTATCTACATTTGTGTTCACCATAGAGAACCACTAAGCTGGTATGGTGAGTGCAGTCAATAAAAGGTGGCCACACAGTCAGAAGACATCGCCACCACCCTCCCTCCCACAGCATTACTCCTCCCTCCATGGCGCACAGCGCTAAATATCACAAAAATCCTGCTATTATCAGAACCCTGGTCAGTTTTATCACAGTCAGGGGTCTTCTGTAATAATATCATCGCTACATAATAACATGAACTAGTATATTATGGCATTTTTAGGTGATGCTGTGGTCACAAGCTGAACAGCAATGCTGTGAGCTCATGCTGCGTGCATCAGGCTTGGTAGCTTACTCAAAAAATACTGAGGCCCCTAACACCCAGGAGTTTGGCCCACGATTTTTTTTTAAATGGCATCTGTTTACAAGAGCCCTGATGAAGGGGGTGGTGAACCCCGTGTATCCGCGGGCCGTTTAAATCTTGTGTAGTACTCCAACACGTCATACGACGCGAAGCGCAGTTGACTGGAACAACTTGTAACGCGTCATATGACGTGATGCGCACTTTAAGGGTTAATAGGTTAGTACAAGAACCGCAGCGCAATTATCTTCATATTGTAACTAGGATTATAGAGGTAGGTCGGCTTTTTCTCGACAGATATGGATGGTCCTGATGCAAAATGTACTCGCCAGGCAGGTATAGATGGTCATGATGCAAGGATGTACTCAGAGACAGGTTTGGATAGTCATGTGCAAGGATGTGCTCACAAAGCAGGCTGTGATGGTCCTGGTGCAAGGATGTACTCACAAAGCAGGCTGGGATGGTCATGGTGCAAGGATGTACTCACAAGGCAGGTTTGGATGATCATTTTGCAAGGATGTACTCGCCAGGCACGTTTGGATGATCATTATGCAAGATGTACTCTCCAGGCAGGTTTGGATGGTCATTATGAAAAGATGTACTCGCCAGGCAGGTTTGGATGGTTATTATACAAGGAGGTACTCGCCAGGAAGGTATGCATGGTCGTAGTACAAAGTGGAACTTGATAGGAAGGTTTAAATGGTTCCAGCAAGAAATGAGAAATAAAGACTTAAATAAAATGCATACATTATTGCATTGCAATAACTTAAGCATTTGGATTTTATATACAAATTTGATTTTAATTGCAACATTTTATCTCTTTTCTATTACAGTGAAGAACATTGAGAGGAGCAAGAGCAGTATCTAACGAAGACACCAGTTGTAGCAAGATCAGCAGCCAGAGGAGTGCCTGAGAACAGCAGCAGCATCAAAGGAAGAAGCTGCACACCCATAAGTACTCTACAGCAGCAGTAGTTGTGGCGAGAGCCAATGATGAGTCCACACCACAATGGCCACAGAAAATCACACAACAAGAAAGTCAGGATTAACAGGGCAAGGAAGAGGCAGAGTTTGGTGACGACGTCTGCTGTGTTGCGGCTGTTTATTGTGATGGCTGCTACTGTGTCTCTTGTCCACACCCTGGCTCTCCCGGCCCCTGCTGACGCCCTGCTTGCTGACACCGTGCCTGGTGGCACAGTACCTGCTGCCACAGTACCTGCTGACATAGTGCCTGCTGGTACAGCATCTACTAATCCAGCATGTGTGGACCAAATAATAATAGATTCACCATCTGGTGACTCGTCACCTGCTGATCCATCATCTGCTGACCCATCACCTGCTGATCCATCATCTGCTGACCCATCACCTGCTGATCCATCATCTGCTGACCCATCACCTGCTGATCCATCATCTGCTGACCCATCACCTGCTGATCCATCATCTGCTGACCGGACTACGGCCTGCCTGTTTCCAGCTAATCTGTCCTCAGCTTATCCAACTGATAAAGGTATGTATTATGATCCTATTAATGAGGCTGTTCTCCAAAATTTTAAATAGCAAAGGTTCATTAACATAGGCGAATTTGCACACCAGAGGAGAACAGATTACCTACAAAAGCACATGTAGTATGCAAATGGTATGCAAATGGTGAAGTATGCAAATGGAGGCTATGATTAATTAGATAAACAGTCACTATATGCAAATTGACCAGTAGGCATATAATGTCATGAATTTACACGGGAAATTAAATGTTTTAGTTAATTGTTATTTATGCTGGTCAGCAATTTTAAATATGCAGAAATGGATGATCATGGGGCAAGGATGTATTCGCCAGGCAGTTATGAATGGTCATGGTACAAGTAGGATACTCGTCAGGGAGGTATGGATGGTCATGGTACAAGTAGGATACTCGTCAGGGAGGTATGGATGGTCATGGTACAAGTAGGATACTCGTCAGGGAGGTATGGATGGTCATGGTACAAGTAGGATACTCGTCAGGGAGGTATGGATGGTCATGGTACAAGTAGGATACTCGTCAGGGAGGTATGGATGGTCATGGTACAAGTAGGATACTCGTCAGGGAGGTATGGATAATAATAGTACAAGGAGGTACTCACCAG
The DNA here is from genome assembly GCA_020271785.1 of Procambarus virginalis. NCBI lineage: Eukaryota > Metazoa > Arthropoda > Malacostraca > Decapoda > Cambaridae > Procambarus > Procambarus virginalis. The sequence continues at coordinate 2,240 of WNGS01028701.1, read as the reverse complement.
GAACCTCAAATTAGTACCTAATTTGGAATAACATACAAACTATGTTATATGTCTATGTAATAATATATATGAAGAAACTAGACTTATGTTTTCAGTTACATCATGCATTAGGTTGTAGTTTTTGTTGTGATTTACAGACATTGGTGTGATAGATCATATGCAGTTTGTAAGCATAATTACCATACCCTAGAAGATATAAAGTAACTGAACAGAGGTGCCCTATGTCAGATGTTGACCCTCTGGCTAGCTTACACATGGTTGATAGAAGAAGCAAATTGCCATTTTGACTTAGGAAACTTCAGAGAGTGCACAGAAGTGCACAAAATATTAACTTTCTTGTTATAGCAGCTAGAAGGTCGTAATTGGATGTCTTTGGAAAGCAGACACCCTCAGCTGCCCAGAAAACTCCCGATAGTCGTTGTAGCATTTCTGGATAAATAGTTACAGGATTGCATAAATTTTAGTTCTGGCTGCCCAGATGCAGGAAAGGAAGCCAGGCACTGTGAGCTAAGTGTCTCAACGGTTTTCCCCTAGCCGGCGTGTAAGCGTCAGCGGCAGGGGATTCTCAATGGTCGCGGCACCATGGGCCTCTAGGATGCTGGCACCTGATTGGCCGTCTCAAAAGACTAGGGGAACACCGCTGGTTCCATTCCCGCCCACGGCACCTCATTCCGAGGAGCGTTGCTGTGCTGTGTAGACGTGATATCCTGTTTCAGCCAAAAACCGGGTATTTCTCCTGTCTACAGCATAGTTCAGCAAGCTCAAGTATATCTTTTCTGTCTAAGCATTATTGTCGCAGAATCCGGTAACCGCTGGGCGCAGGTTACTGGATTTCGAGTAATATATATATATATATTAGAAAGATATAAGGAAGTACACTTCGCGCGACACGTGATCGCTGCAGAAGCAACAGGACTGTAGCCAGTTGTATCGGTGATCGTCGGCGATAGTAAAGGCGATCCGTCACCATATCGCTAAATAAACTGTGTACAGGGAATATAGGAATACGGTTCCAAGTGTTTGAGTTAAAATTCTGAGTGATTTAATGCGAAAATTGGGGGACTGTGTGGACTTTGTTTATTTCGTCCATTGTGCTGCCCACCTCGTGTGCTTATCACGTGGTGGCCATCTTCGTCCCATCAGCGTGTTATCAGTGGGCCTTCAGCAAAGCACACTAGTGGAATTCTCACTAGTGTGCACCCAAATGCACCCCCGTCTTCTCCAGTATCCTGGGAGACAGGCGATTGTAGCCCAGGTGGTCCCAGTGGCGAGCCACCTCATCCGCCCGCACGCCACCTCCACCCCACCTCACTGTACCTCCACCCGTGTTGCCCCCTGTTCACTGTAACCCAGACTGCCTCTGTGGTGTATGATCTTCAATCAACAGCGGGGTCATAGTGAGTGTGATTGTAGTGTGGATTGTGGAAGATATCGGTAATAAATTCAAAGTGAGTACTCAAACTGTGTATATTTTGTATCATTCGTCCGACGTGCTTTAATTCCTTGTGCCGAGTCCAAGTCAGCCGACCTGTGTGCTGTTCTTCATAATCCCGATACGGGGAGGAATTCAATTACCGAGGAAGCACGATAGGTAAAGTCCTATTACAGCTAATCTGTGTGATAACTGTAACTTGACCTTAGTGTGACTGTTATCTTACACTTTTTTACACATTTAGTATTTGTGTGGTTTATGTTAATTGTGTTGAGGTTTAGTGTGGTTTAATCACCACTTTGTGTTTAACCATTTCCGTGTTGTCTTTCTTTTCTTTCGTTCGAGAAGAGAAGCAGTGATAAAGTAAGTCTGTTTACTTGATTGAAATTGTATTATCATTGATTTTATAACATTTGTTGTGACGATTGTGAGTGTTGTTCAGTGCTGGGGTTAGCACTGTATTTTGCTACTGTAATTGTGTTGTCTACGTGACCCCGTGTTGTTTTGATTTGTATTAATTTATTGTGAAGTCAGTGTCATTGAATTAATGTAATTAATTACCATCTTTAGTAGTGAGAGGTGATTAGCAATCGTGTTTACTAATCAGTGGTTGTCAAGCATCTCATGATCGACTAGTGTTAACGTAAATTCTTCGTGAGTAAAGTTTGACTGTCAAATTTGACAGGACCTTGAACAGTTACTCAGAGATTGCTAATTACCCGGATTTTGTTTTCTTTCTTTTTTATTATAAAATACATACATACAAATTAAACAAGGCACCGAAGCACCCGCTCATAAAATGAACCTT
>WNGS01028691.1:0-15111 GCA_020271785.1 Procambarus virginalis | reverse complement strand
TTTTCTCATACACGCATGTACACAAAGCCTCGTGCACTGGCTCACACGTGGTCTCCCGTTTTTTCTCTATTTAACACAAATTCTATTGTTATGACTTTTTTCAATTTTTCCAGCGGGTCACTATGCACTTGTTATGTCTGTAATCAGTAATCCATGGCAGTAGTCCTAATAAATCCCGGTTAATGTATGATTTTGACGGAGCGGCACGCGATGCATCTCCCCCTCCCTCGACTCGACTCGACCTCTGCAGGGAAGGTCATTCCACATTCTGGGTCCCTTGATTTGTAAAGCATTTCTAGTTTGATTAAGTCGTACTCTAGGAATATCAAAACTGTATTTATGTCTGGTGGGTGCTTATGGGTTCTGTTACAACCTTCTATGAAGCTTTGAGGTCAGGATTGGCATTACAGTTCAGCGTTTTATATATGTATAATACACATGAGAGAATGTGCAGTGACTTAATATCTAACATATTCAGAGATTGAGTAGGGGTACCGAATGATGTCTGGGGCCAGAGTTGGATATTGTCCTAATAGCAGCTTTGTGTTGAGTGATTAGAGGACGTAAATGATTTTGGGTAGTAGAACCCCAAGCACAAATACCATAGTTGAGATATGGATAGATGAGGGAGTAATAGAGAGTCACCAGGGCAGGGCGGGGTACATAATATCTGATCTTAGAAAGAATGCCAACAGTTTTTGAAACTTTTGTTAAATATTTAGAATGTGTCCCCGGAAATTCAGCTTGTGGTCAATGAGAATGCCAAGGAATTGCCATCTAATTTGTTACAAATTTGGGTATTGTTTATTTTGAGATTTATATGATTAGAGGATTTATTGCCAAACAGAATATAAAAGTTTTGTCAATGTTAAGGGTGAGTTTGTTAGCAGTTAGCCAAAGATGGACTTTCTCTAGCTCAATATTCACTGTGGCATTTAGAGCAAGGGGGTCAGGACTGGAGTAAATGAAGGTTGTGTCGTCAGCAAACAGAATTGGTTTGAGGTGTTGGGAGGCATTAGGAAGGTCATTAATGTAGATGAGAAAGAGGAGAGGGCCAAGTATGCTGCCCTGAGGAACACCAATGTTGATGGGTAGGGTGGGAGAAATAGAATTATTCACAGAAACATACTGGAGCCTGTCAGTAAGGTAGGATTTGAGGTATTGCAGGGAGTGTCCTCTGACTCCATAATGATGTAATTTAAGAAGAAGGTTTTGGTGGTTGACAGTGTCAAAAGCCTTTCGCAGGTCCACAAATAACCCAACAGGGAACTCATTTTTATCTAGAGCTGTATAATCAAGTTAATCACACTAATAAGTGCATCATTAGTGCTTTTTTGGGTCTGAAGCCATATTGCAAGAGCTAAGTATATTGTGTTTGGCTAGATAGAGTAAAGCTGCTTGTAGATTAATTCTCAAATATTTTTGACAGTTAGGCAGGATTGATATAGGTCTGTAGTTGTTAACATCTTGAGATCACCACATTTGTGTACCGGGGTTACTCTCGCTTTTTTTAGAATATCTGGAAAGGTTGGAGTTCAAGTGACTTGTTGAAGAGCAATGCAATTGCAGGGGCTAAAGTTGGAGGCTTTTTTGTAAATTAAAGTTGGTATCCTCAAGGGCACTAGACTTGGTTTTAAGGGAAAGGATTATCTCATTGACGTCAGTGGAATTAATAGGCTTTAAGTACAGAGACTGTGGATAGTTACCTGTAAGATAGTCGTTAACATCAGTACTGGAAGATGGAATATCGTTCGCAAGGGATGAACCAATAGAAGAGAAGAACCTATTGAACTCAATAGCAGAATCAGAGGCTGAAAGCTGACCATCGTTATTGGACAGGAGTGTATGTTTGTATTAGAATCTTCTTTGATCCCAATATTGTGAAATTGTGCTCCAAGTTTTTTTAATGTTGCTCTTATTTGGGTAAATTTATCCTCGAAGTATTTAGTTTTAGCTCGTCTAATTATCTTAGATAGCAATAACGAGTAATTCTTTGAGAATTCTTTGGAGACAATCCTAATCTATACTTCTTCAAGGTCATGTTTTATATAATGGATTTAAGTATTCCCTTTGTAGCCAGGGATTGTTAGCCTTTTGGTTGTGACTTGTTTTGTAAGCATAGGACAGTGGTGTTATAAAGGCTAAGAGTTTTTTGAAGAAAAGATTGCACTGCTAGGTTGATGTCCCTTATGTTACCTAACTCGGACTCCCAATGAATTTCAGCAGCAGCAGTATAAAATTGCTAATGCAGTTTCATTGTGCAGCCTAAAACTTAGCTTCTTGATTCTAGAGGTGGTTTGCTAATGGTAGTTAAGAGAAATGTGGGGTAATGGTCTGTAGTGCTATCGGTGATTATACCTGAAGTAAGTGGAGAGGTTAAGTTTGTCCAGATGTGATCTAGAGACTTGGCAGTACTATCAGTGATTCTAGTAGGTCTAGTGATTAAGGGTATGAGGAAGCAGGAATTCATACAGTTAAGGAAGCTAACAGTAGTAGGGTGTTCAGACTCGCAGAGGTCAATATTAAAGTCCCCTGCGATAATTAGATGGTTTTGTTCAGTCTGTTATCGAGTATTAAGTTTCTGAGGTTTGAGTTGAATTCGGACACATCAGTGTTAGGAATTCTATAGACTGCACCCACAGACAGGACAGACTCGGCACCCTTGACTCTGAATATTTAAAACTCTGAACTGCAATGTCATTCCTGACCTTAAAAGTTTCGTAGAAGGTTGTAACAGAACCCCGTGGGGTTCCACACCAGAAACAAATACCTATTTGGTATTCCAAGAGTGCGACTTAACCAAACTAGAAATGCTCTACAACTTAAGGGGCCCAGAATGTGGAATGACCTCCCTAATCATGTTAAAGGCTGTACACCTCTTAACCAGTTTAAGAGTAGAACTATGCACTATCTAATAAACTCCATGTAACCGACCTTACCCCCTAAATGTCAACCCATGTCTGGTATTCTAAACAATGTTGTTTATTTAACAACTTGTACAATTGCTGAATTTCGGCATGTTCCCCCTTTTTTGTCTTTTTGATGCAGTTTAATGCTGACAAATGTAAAGTTCTGAGGCTAGGTAATGATGATAGAGTTACAAGATACGAGCTAGATGGTGTTGAGATTGCGAAGTCGGATTGCGAAAGGGATCTGGGAGTTATAATTAGTAAGAATTTAAAACAAAAGGATCAATGCATAAATGTTCGTAATAAGGCAAATCGGACACTCGGATTTATTAATCGCAGCGTAAGTAACAAGACACCTGGTGTGGTTCTCAAGCTATATCTTGCTCTGGTTAGGCCCCATTTAGATTATGCAGTTCAGTTTTGGTCGCCATATTATAGAATGGATATAAATTCACTTGAACGTGTCCAGCGTAGGATGACTAAGTTAATTCCCCAAATTAGAAATCTTTCATATGAAGAAAGATTAACAAAGCTTAATTTGCATTCACTGGAAAGGCGAAGAGTTAGGGGTGACATGATAGAGGTTTACAAGTGGATGAATGGATATAACAAAGGGGATATTAATAGGGTATTGAAAGTATCAACACAGGACAGAACGCGAAACAATGGGTATAAATTGGATAAGTTTAGATTTAGGAAAGACTTGGGTAAATACTGGTTCAGTAACAGGGTTGTTGATTTGTGGAACCAATTGCCGCGTAACATTGTGGAGGTGGGGTCCCTCGATTGTTTTAAGCGCGGGTTGGACATGTATATGAGTGGGATTGGGTGGTTATAAATAGGAGCTGCCTCGTATGGGCCAATAGGCCTTCTGCAGTTACCTTTGTTCTTATGTTCTTATGTAACCACCCAATCCCACTCATATACATGTCCAACCCATGCTTGAAACAATCGAGGGACCCCACCTCCACAATGTTACGCGGCAACTGGTTCCACAAATCAACAACCCTGTTACTGAACCAGTATTTACCCAAGTCTTTCCTAAATCTAAACTTATCCAATTTATACCCATTGTTTCGCGTTCTGTCCTGTGTTGATACTTTCAATACCCTATTAATATCCCCTTTGTTATGTCCTTTCATCCACTTGTAAACCTCTATCATGTCACCCCTAACTCTTCGCCTTTCCAGTGAATGCAAATTAAGCTTTGTTAATCTTTCTTCATATGAAAGATTTCTAATTTGGGGAATTAACTTAGTCATCCTACGCTGGACACGTTCAAGTGAATTTATATCCATTCTATAATATGGCGACCAAAACTGAACTGCATAATCTAAATGGGGCCTAACCAGAGCAAGATATAGCTTGAGAACCACACCAGGTGTCTTGTTACTTACGCTGCAATTTATAAATCCGAGTGTCCTATTTGCCTTATTACGAACATTTATGCATTGATCCTTTTGTTTTAAATTCTTACTAATTATAACTCCCAGATCCCTTTCGCAATCCGACTTCGCAATCTCAACACCATCTAGCTCGTATCTTGTAACTCTATCATCATTACCTAGCTTCAGAACTTTACATTTATCAGCATTAAACTGCATCTGCCAGTCCTTTGACCATTTCAAAACCCTATCTAGATCAACTTGAAGTGATAGTGAGTCCTCCGAATTAATTTCCCTACCGATTTTCGTATCATCGGCAAATTTGCAAATGTTGCTAACATTTGCAAATAGGACAAATGTCATTACCCCCTACACTAATACAAGGGAGTGTTACTTACGCTGCGATTAATAAATCCGAGTGTCCGATTTGCCTTATTACGAACATTTATGCATTGATCCTTTTGTTTTAAATTCTTACTAATTATAACTCCCAGATCCCTTTCGCAATCCGACTTCGCAATCTCAACAAAATCTAGCTTGTATCTTGTAACTCTATCATCATTACCTAGCCTCAGAACTTTACATTTATCAGCATTAAACTGCATCTGCCAGTCCTTTGACCATTTCAAAACCCTATCCAGATCAACTTGAAGTGATAGTGAGTCCTCCTCCGAATTAATTTACCTACCGATTTTCGTATCATCGGCTACCACTACCTGCTGCACCATGGATGGAAGTATCGATGGATTTCTGTGGACCGCTACCAACTGGAGAGTACTTGATGGTAGTCATTGATGATCACTCACGTTATCCAGAAGTAGAAATCATCACTTCCACATCTGCAAAGGCCGTCATTCCGAAACTCGACAAGATCTTTTCAAACTTTGGCATTCCTGAAGTTGTCAAGACGGACAATGGACCGCCATTTAATGGACAAGACTTTGTCAACTTTGCTGAGCATATTGGATTCAAACACCGCCGTGTGATGCCACTACATCCTCAAGCAAATGGAGAAGTAGAGAGATTCATGCAACCTCTCATGAAAGCTGTACGCTGTGCTCATGCCGAAGGACGATCCTGGAAACAAGCTATGTATGCTTTTCTCAGGAACTACCGTGCAACACCGCATGGAACACTGGGCAAGTCGCCTGGCGAACTTTTATTTGGACGTCCTATGAGAATCGCACTACCTGTCATGCCAGCCAAAGTAACGGATAAATGTCTCGCTCAGAAGGATGCACTAGCCAAGGGCAAAATGAAAATTGCTCATGATCAACGTGCAAAGGAACAATTCATAAAGGTTGGAGATACTGTTCTCGTTAAAAAGAAAAACGAGGGAAAGCTAGATATGTCGTATGATACAAAACCATATAAAGTGATTAGTGTAAAAGGAACTATGGTAACAGCGAGTAATAGAGATCATAGTATAACACGTAATATGGCTTATTTCAAAGTGATTCCAAATAGTGTAGAAAATGATGAAGTGCAAAGTCGTGCAAAAGAAAAAGAAAAAATGAGTTATGGCTCGATAAACAATTCATCGAGGGATGTTTTTGTATTTGAGGACTCTCGTCCAAAACGTCATGTTAAACGCCCTACACGATTTGATGATTAATTGTGTTCATATGTAATGCAAAGTATTTACTTGTTATGCTGAACTAAATTTAATATTGTTTGAATAATGCAGATCTCTCATTCAATATTTTGTAACTTTGTATTACAGTTTCTTTCATGTTTGTTTAACATTGCATATGTATTTTTAACATTGAAATCCTTTGTGGTAAAGATTGTTTAAATTCTTTGTGTGTTTAATTAATGTTAAATATATGCAATATCTCTTGATATGTTAATAACTTACTTTGTGTCAATAACTTTGCTTTGTGCTACAAGCATGGTAGACATCCTGTATTCATTCTTTTTAAAGAAAAGGAGGGATGTCATGTTCACAGAAAATGGTACCATCCGTTTTCTATGTGTGGCGGCTGGACGCCACTAGAGAAGGAAAACAGCGCACAGGACGCCTGCCAAGCTTGGGAGCTACTCTATCATGTAATCAGTTTAAGTATTAAAGTCAGTAACCAGGAATGACTTTACATCAACCTTACTACCAAGACTATCTCAGCTATACACAGACACCACAGAGAGGACCACGTAATGCCCATAACCGCAAGTCTTCGCTCCCACCACTGAGGTGCCACTGACTCACCCTGGGAGCCCTTCAGTCAACCACGGGGAAGCTGTTATTAGCAATTCCGGCCTAGACCCAAGTAGGAGTCATGGAGGACTCAGGCTTACCTTTAACAACCCTTTCCCTGAGTCCTGCCTGCCAAACAAAAGTTCCAGGAATTCCTTTCACACCTGCCTTCTCTGTCTACAACAAGGTCGCCAACTAGGTTAATATTTCTGCACCCAACCAATGCAGTCCAGTGGGTATACACTATGTTGCTTGTTTGTTGCAACGCACAGTCAGGCACAGTCGCACAGTCAGGCAGATGATTGGAGAGCCCCAGGAGTCCCTCAGGATGACAAGCACCGGCCCCGCTCCACACAGAGAGCACCAGGTAGCAAAACCAAAACTGCCCCCAACTAAAACGAAAAAAGTCATACAGCGTCCCCCGGCAGAGCAGAAGCCAGCCGCCCACCAAGGTTGAGGGCACTCCAGTGTCATGTTCACAGAAAATGGTACCATCCGTTTTCTATGTGCGGCGGCTGGACGCCACGAGAGAAGGTAAACAGCACACAGGACGCCTGCCAAGCTTGGGAGCTACTCTATCATGTAGTTATTTAAGTATTAAAGTCAGTAACCAGGAATGACTTTACATCAACCTTACAACCAAGACTATCTCAGCTATACACAGACACCACACTGGCGACGACGATGAACTGGGAACGCAGGTATTTTGTTCAACAAAACACAAGGAAGGAGCATGCTGTCTCGCCCAGAGGAGGAAGGAGAAGCTGTCTGTGAGCACCATACCCGATGCTGTATGCAACCCCATGCTGTGTGCTGACTGTTGCTGTGTGCTGATCGTTGCTGTGTGCTGGCCGTTGCTGTGTGCTGGCCAATGCTGTGTGCTGGCCAATGCTGTGTGCTACCCAAGCTGTGCTGAGTGTTGCTGTGAGAGGAATCTGCCGACGCTGTGTACGAAACGACGCTTTGATGCAGTGTACAAAACCTGATGTTTTGGTTACGAAACGACGCTCCGTGCTACAAATTCTTCACGCTGTGAACCAACTGCTGCCACTGCTGCCAACTGCTGCCTACTGCTGTACCAACTGCTGCCTACTGCTGCCTACTGCTGTACCAACTGCTGACAATTGCTGTACCAACTGCTAACAACTGCTGTGTTGCTGTGAGTAGGAACAACACATGTACACAAGGGCTAGGTAAGAAGTCAGTTGCTGCTGTGTTGTGCACTGTTGTGAACTTTTGCATTAAAATGCTTGTGTGCTTTGCAAAATTAAAGTAATTACAGTGAATTCTTAAATAACATATACAGTGCAGTAAGTGTTATATATTCTGAGGAACATTTTAAGTGATAAGTTTAAATTTATTCAGTAAAAATGGCAAATATACCTCAGTTTCCTGCATTTGATCCTGACTGTGACCAGACAAACCTGTCACAGAGGTGGGTCAAATGGCTTAAAAGGTTTGAAAATTTGTTGATAGTTTCTGACATCAAAAGTGCTGAAAGAAAGCGTGCCTTTCTGCTTCACTATGCAGGTGATAGAGTTTGTGACATCTTTGATACACTGAAAGATACTGGTGGTGCCAAAGATTATGACACTGCCAAGGCCAAATTAACTGAGCATTTCAAACCAAGGCAAAATACTGCTATGGAAATTATGCATTTCAGGAGAGCAAAACAACTCTCTAATGAAACTGTTGATCAATACCATACACGTCTGCAGGGTTTAGCAGCCCATTGTGAGTTTGCTGATGTTGACAAAGAAATCAAACAGCAAATAATTGAAACATGCACATCTACACGTCTTCGTCGAAGAGCTCTAGAACTTGTTGATGATGAAAGTTCTCTTAACAAGATACTGGATATGGCTCGTCGAATGGAAGATGCTGCACGTGATGCTCGTGCCATGGAGTGCAGTGCCAACAACGGTTCTGCCACTGTTACTAACAGTCATGAAGTATGTAAGGTTCAGGGAGTACACCATGATCATAGAAGATATCATGCCAAACCTAACATTAAATTGAGCCGAGAACCACATCACAACTGGAGTCATGGAACAAGACTCAAGCAGTCACAACGACTCACATCAGAGGTTGTCAACAATAAATGTTACAATTGTGGAGGAGACTACCCACACCAAGATAATGTTTGTCCTGCACAAGGTAAGAAGTGCTATGAGTGTAGAAAACTAAATCATTTTGGTGCTATGTGTCGTTCCGCACTAAAGAAACCACAATCAATAAATAAAAGCAATGTACGAGGATCAAGTCATAGGAGTCGAGGTGGCAAACACAATATTGCACCTCAAATCAAGAATGTTAATAATATACAAGACAACATTTCATTACAACCAGTCTCAGATGACAGTGAATGTGATTATATTTATGGAGTACAATCAATCACAAAATGGAATGATCTTCCAAACAACCCAGAGACTATAGTATACATTGCTGGCATTTGTCTCAAAATTCTCATTGACACTGGATCAAACATTGACACCATTGCTGAGTGCCACTATGAAAAATTTAAAAAACAATTCCCAAAGCTTGAAAACTATAATGGCAAAGCCACTGCCTATGCTTCAAAGGTAGCCTTACCAGTGATTGGAACTTTCACTGCAGAGATTAAGTCAAAGAATGCAATGCTCATTACTACATTCCATGTTGTTAGGAATGCAAAGGAGTCTTTACTCAGTTACAAGACTTCAACCAAATTGGGGCTACTTCAGCTTTCTAATGCTGTAGCAGTGGAATCTGCAAACAATGTTGATGCTATTGTTGCTGAATTTTCTGATCGGTTTAAATCCATAGGTTGTTATACTGATAGCAAGGTACATCTGCATATCAACCCAGATGTAATTCCAGTTGCCCAACCACATCGCCGACAACCATTCCATACTCGCAAGAAAGTCGATGCCGAACTGGATAGGCTGATAGAACTAGATATCATTGAACCGGTAACAGGCCCAACACCATGGGTAAGCCCAATTGTCACTCCACCAAAGCCGAAGAATCCAGATGAGATACGCATTTGTGTAGACATGCGTGTTCCCAACAAGGCAATAATGCGTGAACGCCATCCTACACCCACTGTAGATGATATGATTACCGCTTGAATGGTGCAACTGTATTCAGCAAGTTAGATTTAAACAAGGGCTATCATCAGCTTGAACTTGATGATGAGAGTCGATTCATCACAACGTTTACGACACATCGAGGTCTGTATAGGTACAAGCGCCTGAGTTTTGGTATTAACAGTGCTGCTGAAGTATTCCAGCACATCATCAGCCAGGTATTGCAAGATATACCTAATGCTGACAACATGTCTGATGACATCATTGTTTATGGCCGTACCCAAGCTGAACACGACAAAGCTCTTCGTGCAACATTGCAACGCTTACGAGAAAAGAATTTGACGCTAAGCCGAGCAAAGTGTGAGTTCAATCAACATAAAATTGAATTCTTTGGACATGTACTTAGTGACAAAGGTCTGTCTCCAGATCCTAAGAAAGTTGCAGATATCAAGAATGCTGCACCTCCTTCAACATCCACTGAAGTACATAGTTTTCTGGGAATGGCAAACTACTGTTCTCGCTTCATTCCAGATTTTGCTACCATTACGAAGCCTCTACGTGAGCTCCTGAAGAAAAATGCATCATGGTACTGGAGCGATGTCGAGCAAAATGCATTTGATGCTGTGAAAGATGCACTAGTAGAAAATGCGACTGCTGCATACTTTGATCCATCAATGGACACTGAGTTAACGGTGGATGCTAGTCCTGTTGGTTTAGGTGCTGTGTTAGCCCAACACAAACCTGGTCAACCAGATTCAAGAGTAGTAATTGCCTACGCCAGCCGTTCTCTCACAGATGTTGAGCAACGATACAGTCAGACAGAGAAGGAAGCTCTTGCTCTTGTATGGGGCTGTGAACACTTCAATGTGTATCTGCTTGGTGCACCCTTTACCACGATAGTCACTGACCACAAACCGTTGGAGACCATCTTCAATAATCCAAAGTCCAAACCACCAGCTCGCATTGAGAGATGGGCTCTTCGTCTGCAACCATACAACTTTACGGTGAAATACAAGCCAGGTGCAGGCAATCCCGCTGATTACATCAGTCGACATCCTGCCAACAGTTTCACCATCACCAAGCATCAGCAAGTTGCCGAGGAATATGTACACTCTGTAACCTGTGATGCAGTCCCTAAGGCTCTCACTCTTGATGAAATCCGTACTGCAACCCTAGAGGACCCAACTCTGCAAGCAACAGTGGATGCATTGACTAAGAAAAAGTTTCCACGCATCCCACCCTCAGGAGTTGACCAAGATGCATTCAAAGCACTTGAACGCATCCAGACAGAATTAAGTGTTACGCAACAACGCGACACCGTGCTGCGAGGTACTCGTATCGTCATTCCAGCTGTTCTCCAGCAACGTGCTCTGAAGCTTGCACATCAAGGACACCAAGGTCTTGTAAGGACCAAACAGCTGCTACGAGAAAAGGTGTGGTTTCCTGGCATTGATCGTCAAGCTAAGGACATGCATGATGCCTGTGTCCCTTGCCAAGCTGCAGTGGATACTTCAAGACCAACACCTCTACAACCTTCACCACTACCTGCTGCACCATGGATGGAAGTATCGATGGACTTCTGTGGACCGCTACCAACTGGAGAGTACTTGATGGTAGTCATTGATGATCACTCACGTTATCCAGAAGTAGAAATCATCACTTCCACATCTGCAAAGGCTGTCATCCCGAAACTCGACAAGATCTTTTCAAACTTTGGCATTCCTGAAGTTGTCAAGACGGACAATGGACCGCCATTTAATGGACAAGACTTTGTCAACTTTGCTGAGCATATTGGATTCAAACACCGCCGTGTGATGCCACTACATCCACAAGCAAATGGAGAAGTCGAGAGATTCATGCAACCTCTCATGAAAGCTGTACGCTGTGCTCATGCCGAAGGACGATCCTGGAAACAAGCTATGTATGCTTTTCTCAGGAACTACCGTGCAACACCGCATGGAACACTGGGCAAGTCGCCTGGCGAACTTTTATTTGGACGTCCTATGAGAATCGCACTACCTGTCATGCCAGCCAAGGTAACGGATAAACGTCTCGCTCAGAAGGATGCACTAGCCAAGGGCAAAATGAAAATTGCTCATGATCAACGTGCAAAGGAACAATTCATAAAGGTTGGAGATACTGTTCTCGTTAAAAAGAAAAAAGAGGGAAAGTTAGATATGCCGTATGATACAAAACCATATAAAGTGATTAGTGTAAAAGGAACTATGGTAACAGCGAGTAATAGAGATCATAGTATAACACGTAATATGGCTTATTTCAAAGTGATTCCAACTAGTGTAGAAAATGATGAAGTGCAAAGTCGTGCAAAAGAAAAAGAAAAAATGAGTTATAACTCGATAAACAATTCATCGAGGGATGTTTTTGTATTTAAGGACTCTCGTCCAAAACGTCATGTTAAACGCCCTACACGATATGATGATTAATTGTGTTCCTATGTAATGCAAAGTATTTACTTGTTATGCTAAACTAAATTTAATATTGTTTGAATAATGCAGATCTCTCATTCAATATTTTGTAACTTTGTATTACAGTTTCTTTCATGTTTGTTTAACATTGCATATGTATTTTTAACATTGAAATCCTTTGTGGTAAAGATTGTTTAAATTCTTTGTGTGTTTAATTAATGTTAAATGTATGCAATATCTCTTGATATGTTAATAACTTACTTTGTGTCAATAACTTTGCTTTGTGCTACAAGCATGGTAGACATCCTGTATTCATTCTTTTTAAAGAAAAGGAGGGATGTCATGTTCACAGAAAATGGTACCATCCGTTTTCTATGTGCGGCGGCTGGACGCCACGAGAGAAGGTAAACAGCACACAGGACGCCTGCCAAGCTTGGGAGCTACTCAGTCCTACCTTGTTTAATGTTCTAATTAATGTTTTACTAAAATCAATTCCAGCTAGTCCGGCAAGCATCACTATCAGCTATGCAGATGACATCCTTGTACATACTAAAACCCACCGTGAAATGCAAACAGTCTTAAATTGTATACATACAGCGTGTCAGAGCCTTGGTCTTGTAATCAACGCTGCTAAAACTAAGGTATTTAACAGACAAATTGGCAACCGCAAAAGTGGGCCACGAAAACTCAAGATAGATAATATACCAATAGACTATGTCTCTTCTTTCAAATACCTTGGAGTCTATGTCCCTTGTACCTCAACTGCAGTCAATAAGTTACATCAACAATGTAGAGACAGACTCAAGGCTCTCAGAACTGTAGTGGGGTACAGCCCGAAATATGGTGTTAATATTAGAATAGCAAGAATGATGTATTTAGCGTACATAAGGTCTCTGATAGACTATCATGCACCAGCTTTGGTCCTGCAAAATGGCAAAAGTATTGATAGACTTGAAAAAATGCAAAATGAAGCACTCAGAATTATACTTGGCTGTCCAATAACTACCAAAGTTCTCAACATGCGGAAAGAATTAAATATACTTAGCATTAGAGATAGAATATTTGAAATTAATCTTATGATGGGACTAAAGCTTCTGCGTGATAACAAAAACAACATTGTGTCAGTTGCTCTGTTAGAACACATACGAAATGGAACTAGCGAGTCTAAGTGGATTCAAAGAACAGCCACTCATATTAAAATGATGGGACTGCATGATGTATATACAGATGAAAGAGTTCAGCACTTCCTTCCACCCTGGCAGATAGTACCTTTTGACATCCTGACCCCTGCATACCCCACCAAGAAACTAATCACAAACAACCCTCATGCTCAGCTTGCTGCTAAATTAAGCACCATAGAACACATTCACAATATACAAGCTGAAAACAACATTGCACAGACAATATACACTGACGGATCACTCAATACAGCTACAGGGAGGGCAGGAAGTGCTGTTATTGCTCATCAGCCCGATGGCAGCACAATTGAAAGGAATATCCGAATTAGTAACTGGGCGTCCACTATGCAAGCCGAGTTGGTAGCGATACTGGTAGCACTCGAAATTATTGACAACACTGAAGTAGACAGCTTAATTATTTCTGACTCCCTTTCCTCACTACGAGCAATAAACAGTTTGCAATCAAGTAATAACGTGCTTGTCTTGGAAGCTAGACGTAGATATATAAGAATACTTAGCAAGAGGGTAAATATAAAAATGTTGTGGATTCCTTCTCACATTGGCCTGCAGGAACATGACAAAGTTGACGCCCTTGCTAAGGCTGCAGTAAATAAAGACAGTGTTGAACGGAATCTTGAGTTATCAAATAGGTCCCTTAAAAGTGTCATTAGACGAGAACTCCTGGATGGATTTGAAGAAAGTAGAACTGTGCAAACTGGAATTAGCAGGTCCATTGTTCATCACATTGAAATGTGTGAAGTAAAACATGTGTATGGGGCAAGTAATAAAGTCAGTAGACTAACAGATGTTGTCACAGCTCGTATAAGACTTGGCTACAAGTATCTCTGGCAGTTCGGCTTGTATAGGGATCTAGATGAAGTAAAGTGTAAAGTGTGTGGACAAAGACAGGGACACACACTAGAACACTATATCTTGGATTGTAGTAAAATTGAGCCATTTAGAGATAGATCTAAACTCACTCTGTATGATATGGCAACCTATCTTATTACCATGGAAAATTACCTGAAATACTTGCACTGTATCCACATTTCGCTTCCAGTAGATGAACGACATACGAGATTCAGAAACAAGTAGTGTATTTTTGAAGACTAACAAGAAACAGAAGCTCCCCTATGACTCTGTAATGTCCCCATTGGTCAAACTATTATGTATTAGCGATAAGACCTACCATTAATGTATGATGACTTACTGTAAATATGTAGCTCTTGAAATAGCACTTTCTCTGTAACTAGCTGACATTGTAACTATAAGGTGTGAAGGATAGATGAAATTGTTTATGTAATAATCTAAGATGAGGTCTGATAAAGACCTTTTGTGCCCTCTGTAATGCTTTTGCGCTACCGCTCACAGGATGAGTATGGGGTGCACAATAAACTAGCCGCCTTCGGCGGCAACAATCAAAATCTTGGGACTACTCATCATGTAGTTATTTAAGTATTAAAGTCAGTAACCAGGATGACTTTACATCACCTTACAACCAAGACTATCTCAGCTATACACAGACACCACATCCAGGAGCCCACCAAGACCCGCCAACCCCGGCACCTCTCGGCCAAGCCGGCCCCCGAACACCGTCACTCCGCAGGGAGAACCAGCCAGTACACGTCAAAAAAATCTAGCAACAATCCTGTGACCCAAGGCGATATGTGCGCCAGGCGTCGTACAACCGGACCGCTGAAAAGGGATGCCAAACGGCAGTAGCAAGCCAAAACGCGAAAACAAGACGTGATCAGCGGTTCAAGGTTGAAAGAGGCGTATTGACACTGGACGCCAGCCTAGGGTACACTTCATAAATGTCTGTGTTGCTTTTCCACTCTCCAGCTACTAAGAAACTTTTATAGAAAATGCATTGCTCACTAGGTGGACTATGATATCCCTAGTGTATGCTCATAGAGATCAGTATGGAAGCGCACTTAACACAACGATAAAA
>WNGS01028690.1:0-13348 GCA_020271785.1 Procambarus virginalis | reverse complement strand
GCTAAGATAACATCTCGGCAGTGCAACACAAGGTCGTTGATAACCTTTAGCGTAAGAGGATGCTGGAAGACACAAACATGGAAATGAAACAGCAGTTGAAAGTAGACAAAAAGGCATGATCGCTCTACGTGATTTGATCAAGCATTACAAAGAACGTTTAATAACTTTTTAATTGTGTTATTGACAGTTTTATAAATTAGTCGGCGGTCGCCGGTTGTCTGTGACACTGCTCTCCTACAGCCATTCTTCCACACAGTCTGTGTGAAATCTGTTCCCTTGATAACCGACTCGTGTGGCCTTGCAGAGCTCGAGCAGCAGCAATCCTGATGGAGCTGTGGGCGTGTCGTCGCGGGCGGACCTGGTGCTGGAGGACGAAGAGGAGGAGGTTACCGGGAACTGCGGGTGGTTGTGCCTCCGGCCAGAGAAGCTGCAGAAGACCCGCACCGCCAAGTGGGTCCTCTTCTGGCTGTGTTGGGCAGCGGCCGCTCAAGGTGAGTCTTCCTGTCTCACTTTTTCCCCAGAACACTTAATTGTAACCTTTCAATAAATTTTGCAAACTTAACCTCCCTGTAACTTCCAACTCTTTCAAGCTTGAAACCATGAACTCTCTTAACCTAGACCTGTTACTGAAGCCTTGAGAGATATAATATTAATCTATTATTAAACAGGGGGTGGAGGGGGAGGTGAATACTACAGTATTAGATTCCATCCATGTATTCATGTTTTGAGATTTTAAATAAACAAATTGATAGTACACAGTGAAATTACAGTAACGTGATGCATCTATGAGAACATGTTTTTAACAGGACAGGAATCGAACCATCGTCCTGAGTAACCTCAGACACACGCCTTAATTCATGGACCACGATTTGCTAAAGATTATAGAACCTGGGAGCCACTAGGAGTCCGAGGCACTGACCTGGTAGCCAACCCAAGTTTTACACCTAACTCGCTTATTCTCGGGTGTTGCTAATGGTGTTCTCCACCAAATGTTCCTTTTTTTGTGAATTTGAAGGGAACATTAGGTGGAGAACGCCATTACCTACACCAGAGTGTATGCAGGTTATGTGTAAACCTTGGGTTGGTTACCCGCTCGATGCCTCCAGACTCCTAGTGGATCCCAGCAGATCCAAAGTTATATACTCTTCAGCATATCGTAGTCCATGTGTTAAGGTGCTTCTGGGTTTACCCAAGATGCAGGTTCTATCCTCGTCCTGCTCCAAAGATTTTCTCAAATTGAGAGTACAATATATACAATGGTTTTTTGTTTTTTGGAGATTGCAGTGGTTGAAATACATGTTGACCTTGCAGGCATGGTGGTGAACGGCTTTGTGAACGTGTGCATCACTACAATTGAGAAGAGATTTGACTTGCGCTCAACTGACTCAGGTAAGATGAACAGAGATGGATGATACACACGCATTCCGGTTAGTGATGACATCGTCCCGGACGGCTGATCAGTCCGTACACCTCTAGACGTGTTCAGATTACAAATAAAATTAGATCACATATTATTATTTTGACTTTAAGGACGCATCGTATATTTTGGGTTGATCTAATTGTCAATTGAGTTCACATGTATAATAGTTCACATGTTTTTGCTATGAAAAATGCAGGACTGGACGGCCAAGATGGCACATTGGCTTATGCTCTACTGAAATGTTTTGCAATATTGTGCTACGCAATTACTGAATCAGCCGTTGAAACTATCCAACAGGCCTAATAGCTGGAGCGTATGATATGGCTTCGGTGTTGTGTTCAATACCGGTGTCGTACCTCGGGTCGCGACCAGGAAGCTCCAAGCCCCGCTGGCTAGGCTGGGGAGTCTTCATCATCGGCCTCGGCTCCTTCGTCTTCACGCTCCCACACTTCGGCTCTCCAGCATACAGCCCCAGCAGCAGCGATCTCACCTCCATCCTCTTCTGTCTGCGGGAGGTAAGTCTTTCTCACTGAGAGTCCTCTGCCACCAAGTGAATGTAACAACCACTTGGGCTAGACGGTAGAGCGACGGTCTCACTTCATGCAGATAGGCGTTCAATCCCCGACCGTCCAAGTGGTTGGGCCACCATTCCTTCCCCCGTCCCATCCCAAATCCTTATCCTGACCCCTTCCCAGTGCTATATAGTCGTAATGGCTTGGCCTTGATAATTCCTTCCTTCCCCGCGCGGGTCCTTTACCACTGTGTAGCATAGCATCCTTACCACAGTCCTGTAGCACAAGTGAGAGTGTTTGTGGAAGCTGTTGTTACTCAGTCATTATTTGACAATTATGATGTATGTATATTGATAAGCAAACGACAATTATTACAGTTTTATAACAAATCGGAGTTCATTCACAACTAACTTAAAGATCCAGTTACTTGCAGTTTTAAAATTTGTTACAAGCTTGACACCTGATAATTTAAAAAAAGGAATAAAAGCCTAATATTTATCCATGCACTATAATCTGATTATATCTGGCCAATAATACTACTTGTAAAATATTTTACCCGAGGGTCACTTTAGTGACTAGGGCCTTGTCGACGGTCTTCTCTATTGTTCCCCATTGAAGATAAATTTTGCCTCTGTTCTAGGGTACCCGGGAGACCCACTGTGGTGTGGCGGTGGAGAACTGGCTGTCGTCTTTCCGCCACATCTTCGTACTGGGCCAGTTCCTACATGGAGTGGGTGCCACCCCGCTCTACACACTCGGCATCACCTACCTCGACGAGTCTGTGCCAGTCAAGATGTCCTCCATGTACCTCGGTGTGTGTGGGGGGGGGAAGAGGAGGGGGTGTGGGATTACCTCTGGCTTTGTTCTTAAATGTTCAGCATAAAAGAACGACTCTTAGGCTCTCGGCTCAGACTTGATTCAATCATATTTGTTTACATGTTACATTTGTTTACAACTCTATATCAAATGTTATATAACAGCTAATATTTTGTCAGGTGTTGTACAATTAGTTAAGTCCTTTATGATGTAATTTCCGCTCTTCACAATTTAAAAAGATTTTAAGAATTAGAATATTTTTTTAGAATGTTTTGAGTTTTGTAACCCTGGGCGTTTGCACCAGAGATAGACACGCTATACATACTGGCTGATGGGTAACTTTGGCGTACTGTTGACACAGGCATCTTCTACGCCATGGCGGTGCTGGGGCCGGCCCTCGGCTACCTCCTGGGCGGTCAGTTCCTCAAAGTCTACATTGACGC
Source organism: Procambarus virginalis (assembly GCA_020271785.1). Classification (NCBI taxonomy): domain Eukaryota; kingdom Metazoa; phylum Arthropoda; class Malacostraca; order Decapoda; family Cambaridae; genus Procambarus; species Procambarus virginalis. Next base: position 10,157 of record WNGS01028690.1, on the reverse strand, counting down.
CCCGTCCGTCGATCCTGATACGTATGTTGATGCTACTTCAAGTTTTGTCATTGTGTTTATTATATTGGTTGTTACTTTTCATCGCTTGAAAACACATTGATGTAGGAAAATAGATCGGTGGTTAGAAAGGTAGGATCCAAGCGCTAACAGTGTGATCCTGCAGGCACAAATAGTACACACAACAACACACACACACACACACACACACACACACACTCACACACACCACACCACACACACACACACTCACACTCACACTCACACTCACTCTCTACTCCCCCCCCCCCACCTCATCACTAGAGGAGTTTGGGATTACCAGTGGGGGATGTAAGGAAATTTTGCAATACTGTATATGTAAACATCTTCCAGAGGGTGTAGACTCATTCCTCTCAATGTTTGCTGATGATGCAAAAATTACGAGAAGAATAAAAAGATGAAGATACACAGACTACAGGACGACCGGACAAACTGGTGGAATGATCTAGAAAATGGCTACTAAAGTTCATCTCAGGAAGTGTAAAGTAATGAAAATTAGGCGAAGGTAATAAAAGTCTGAATACAATGTACCATCTGGGAGGTGATATCCTGCAAGGGTCAAATAGAAAGATCTGGAGGTTGATATCACACTGATCCTGTCTCCCAGAGGTCTACACCAAAAGGATATCATCAGCGGCATATGCTAGACTGGCCAACATAAGAACTGCCTTTAGAAACTTGTGTAAGGAATCGTTCAGGACCTTGTATTCCACTTATGTAAGACCACTTATGGAGTATGCAGCTCCAGCCTGGAGTCCATACCTAGTAAATACAAGACAAGTTAGAGAAGATTAAGAGGTATGCCACTAGACTGGTCCCGGAACTGAGCGGTATGAGCTACGAGGAAAGGCTAAGGGAGCTGAAACCTCACATCCTTAGAAAACAGAAGAGTAAGGAGAAACATGATAACCACCTACAAAATTCTCGGGGAATTGACAGAGTGGACAAAGACAAACTCTTTTAGCACGAGTGGAACACGAACAAGGGGACACAGGTGGAAAACTATACCCAGATGAGCCCGTTATATTGAGATGATTAGAGATCTAATGAGACAGCCACAGAGACATTAGAATGTTTTCAGTGTCAGAGTAGTTAAATGGAATGCATTAAGTAGTTATTGTGGTGGAGGGCTGACTCCATACACAGTTTCAAATGTACATATGATAGTCCAACAGGCTCAGGAATCTGTACCAATTTATTGTACACCAGTTGATCGACAATTGAGAGGCGGACCAATGAGGCGAAGCTCAACCCCTGCAAGCACAATTGAGTACATATATATTGTCACATATTTTGTCAAATGTTGATATGTTCTTGATTTCTGCAGATTTGGATTGCGTGTAAACAGCGACCTGTGGCTGGGAGGCTGGTGGATTGGCTTCCTGGTGTCGGGCACAATCTCCATCCTCATATCCTGGCCCATCATGGGCTTCCCATCCCACCTCCCAGGTGATTATTTTTCCTCAAGGCTAAAATTGTATTGTCATGTCGTTTTCTAAAGTGTATTTGCTTATAAAGCTTTTTCATCTGGATGTTCATATGTTTAAGATGATTGATGAAATATCATCTTAGGTCATATATTCACAGGTATTTAGCCAAACTTCTCCTTTAAGGCATTATTTTACATTTTTTGTTTTAGAGCATAATTTTATTTAATATTAAAATAATCTAATAGTAACTCATCGTATGCACAAGTAAGAATAATAATTGCATGGAGATTTGTTTGTTCACTTTGCAGTGGCAATGTTCATCCCAGCAGCACGAACAGTGAATGTTCACCAAGACAATATAACTCACTATAGAGTTCACTGCACACTATAGTATAGTGTACAGTGGCACTGTACCAGTGTTTGAAAACAGAAACCCAGCTAATTTTCTTTTTACTTTATTTCTCCTCATTTAACATATTCATCGTTCCCTCAAGTGCAGTTATTCACAGACTGTATCGAAAGAAGACGCCAAGCATTCACTTGCAGTCCTGTGGCCTAATTCTTGTATATATTCAAAGACATGCACTATCTAGATCCTTCCAGCTACTAACATGTTCTCCAGAATGCCAATGGGAGAACTCTGTGCGAGTATTAATAACGTGTCTGGCACTATTGCGGTTAGGGCCGCATTGGTAATATAAATGACTAAAGTTGCTATTTTGGTTTTATTACCAGGTGCGAAGGCAATAAAGGCAGAGAGAGTGTCTGAGGCCCATGGAACTGGGAGCTCCTCAGTGGCTGCGTCAGGAGGGTTTGGGCGGTTGAAGGACCTCCCTCAGGCGGTGCGGGTGCTGGCGTGTAATCCAACCTTTGTGGCGCTCTCTCTGGCAGGGGCCACGGAAGGCATTCTCCTCACAGGGTTTGCTACTTTTATGCCCAAGTTTATAGAAAATCAGTTTAGCATTCCGGCGAGCTATGCTGCTTTGATTGTTGGTAAGCATATTCAGCCTTATTTTGTGTTTTTTACTTGACATTTTTTTGTAATAGAAACAGAAGATATAATTTTGATGGTACCAATGCAATTTATTATACTTACATTCTCTGTAATGTACACTTATATAATTTTAGTTCCTCGGTATATGACTTGCCTATTTGATGAATGTCAGCTGTTGTTACCTTTGGCGTTTTGGTGTGAACTGAGATAGCTGTGTGCATGAATAGACCCCTGACAAAAATAGATCACATCGTTGGTTTCCATCTCACAAGGGGAGAAGGTGTCAAAGATTGAGGTTGTATATTGCTGCAGGATTCGTGGTGGTGCCGGCAGGCGGCGGCGGCACCTTCCTCGGAGGGTGGCTGGTGAAGCGTCTACAGCTGCGCTGCTCCGGGATCCTCAAGATGTGCATAATATTCTCTCTCATCTGCCTCCTTTCTTGCTTCACCTTCGTTATTTCGTGCCCTAACATTGACTTCGCAGGGGTCAATGTTGACTATAGTAATAAGTAAGTTTGCTCTGTGGCTGAAATATGCCTGTCTATTTCTGTTCGTATATGTGGAATACAAACTAAATTCCCAGTATGTACTGGAGTGATTAAAGTACGTAGAAAAATTGCTTTTGACAACATATTCCCTGATAAATGAAAAACCATTGTATTATATCAATTAGATTTATAATGTTTTTAGAAGCAAATTTCATTATTCAGTACAGCAACTCTACATGTTACCATACTGAATTTGTAAGTAAATTAATGTATTCCCTTCATGGCAAATAGATAATTACACTTAAAATTAAGAATTGTGATGTTATTCAGGTTACTACGCCGTGCTATGCTAAGTGAGACTTGACAATTACAAAAAAACAGCATTGAATGTAATTCAACGCTGGTTTTTTAAATGGGGCTCCCCCATTTAAAATGGTGAAGCCCCGGAGGCACCCTGGAGTTATCGGGCTAATATGTGATCCATTAGATTGGGGCATTAGTCTGTGGAGTTAAGCCTACAGGGGACCACGAGCCAGAACCTGGGCTCTCGGAGAGGTGCAGGGAGCAATGGCCCTGGAAAACCCCCCCTATGGTTGGAAGTTTTCCTTATCTGCCATCGACCAGGGTTAGGCACCCAGAAAGGTAGGCATAACAAAACAAACCCCACATGGTAAGAAAATTAAAACTAAAAACCAAAAAGAGAGACAAAACTCACTCCAATCCCAAGGATACAAGCAAACAAGCAAATGTCACACTCCACTGCCGCGTCGCTCATCTGTGCAGGCTTCCCCTCCCCGAGACGGGAATAGGGGGGGGGGAGAGTTTCAGACCTAGCACTGGCTACCTAGCACTCCGGTTTGGAAGCTAAGCATCAAACAACGCGAAAAACCGCCAACCAGAGGGAGGGAAGGTTGCCAGGGGGCCTCTGGAGCTCACACAGAAAATAGCGTTTCATTACATTCAACGCTGGTTTTGTGGGGAGCCCTATGGCTCTCTGGAGCTATGTAACCAAAAACAAGGAAAAGGGGGACTTACCCGGAAGGCGGCCGCCACACACTCCTCAACGCTAAGTTGAGACAACTGGCTGCAACCTGCGACCCAAAGCAACACAGGAATGCCCAGGAGCAGGGCCATTAACTAAATAATGGGAGGCCAGGACCCTGTTCGACCTTCAAAATCCCTGTACCCGTAAATCAGCCCAGGACATGTTGCCAAACACGGTAACCAATGCAGCAAACGTCCTAATGAGTATAGACCGCAGGCTGGCTAGACTTAATAACCCTGCGGACGACCTGGGAGAACCAAACCCTGGAACAGGGAACGAGGGGAAACCGGATCAACCCAAAGCGCATCCCCAGCCACCAAAGCCGAAGTGCGCAGATGATGGTAAAAAGCCGTAACCGGGCACAACATATGATGCATCCCCGGCCTGACCAACCTAGCATCAATGACCTAAGGACCCCTCCGGAAAGCAGCTATCTCGTTCTTCGTCAGAAAAGGAGATGGCTGCAACCAAACAAACCGACCACCAGGACCAAAAGAGCAGAAACCCCTGTGCCAGAGGAGAGCATGAAGCTCACCGACCCAACCCTCAGAGGCCAATGCCAACAGAAAGAGAATCTTGGAAAAACAATCTTGAACCGAAGGGGCCACTACAAACCAAGGAGAGGAAAGATAGGAAAGCACCCTGTCTAAAGACCAGGATGATTCAGGTGGCACATAAGCAGGCCGGAGGTGGAAACAAGACACAAGGAAGCTTACAGAATGGAACAGAAGACATTCACCACGAATGCAAGCTGGAGCGGCTCCTCCAGCACTGCCCGATACGAGGCGACAGTATTAGTTATTAAATGACGGACCTGAAAAAGCCAAGACAGAGAAGACAAGACAACCTAATCAGAAACAGAAGACATCTTACGAAGAGAGAGAAAATGGTGGAAAGAACGCCAGGAAACTTCATACAGTCGCTAAGACAACGGTCTCGGGTGGGACACCATCAACGAAGCCACCTGATCACCATACAAATGGTGATAAAACTGCATCAAAAAGGCCAGATGCTAAGAGCGGAGGAGAAGACCAAACCAGCCATGTACTGGACTGGACCGACCTGCTGGAAGAGGCAGAGCCATGGAAAACGCCTCTGGTTCACACATCGAACAAGCAGCGGCTGAAACCAAAGCTGGGCCAACCAACAAGAGGCCATGAGGATTACTCTTCCTTGGTTGGACTCCAACCGAGCCAGAATCCAAAGCAACAGCTGGACCTAGGGGAAGAGGTACAAGCAACCACACTTGGACCAGTCCTGCCAAAAAGGCATCCACCACGACAGCCTCGCAGTCGTGGAAAGGCGCCATATAGATTGAGAGATGCAAAGACCACACTGAGGCGAAGAGGTCCACATCCAAGATTCTGTACATCCAGCAGAGCCAACTGAAGGAGTCAGCATCGACCGTCCATTCAGTGGACAGGGGAATGAACTGAGACGGGCCGTCTGCTAGAATGTTGAACACTTCCCCGGATATGAACTGTATGGAGAGTCAAACCTCGAGAATCCAGCAGACGAGCCACTCGTAGCGACCAGCCCCAAAGAGGCAAGGACCGAAGGAACCCTCTGCGGTTAAGGCAATGAACCACCGGAGAACAGTCCGAATGGAACCGGATGGTCGAACCTCGAGAGACCCAAACCTTCCGAAGCGACAGCCAAACCATTGCGAACTCCCGCACTGTGCTGTGAGCCTAACAGAAGGATGGACCCCATCGTCCCTGGCCAGCCTGGTGAGCGCTGGTCACAAAGCCCCAGCCGAGAGACACATCCATGAATGCATTGACAGAGGGCTCAGGTAGGCGCAAAGGCACTGAACCCCAAAAATCCAGAAGAGGAATCTGGCAGCGCAGCAACCGATGCAAGGTCCAAGGAGGACAAACCCAGCGATCGCGAGAGAAGCAGAAGGGACATCCTCGAAGGAACCAAGATAGATGCCGAAGCCAAATCCGACCCAGCGGGCAGACTAGCACAGTGAAGTTCAAACTCCAGCACAACTGCTCAAGCAACTACTAAGTGACCCGGGACACCCCCACCCCCAGAAACGGCCGAAGGCGTGACCGCAACCTCAGCAATACCTCTGGAGGGAGAGACATGGAAGCGGCCCCAAGGGCGGGGTAAATGCAGAGCAGCAAAAACCCTTACGAAAATAGTTTCCAAACGCACCAGGGAAAAGAACCCTAACATGCAAGGGCAGTACTCACAGGGCGACTAGGGAAGGATGCCCCTAAGTGCATGCAGCCCCAGTACTCTTGAGGACATCTGGCCACCACCCACCACACAGCAGAGGTTGCCACGAAGGCAAAACACTGCCTTTGAATTCGAGGCCAGAGAAGACATCTGCCCCGGACCATATTAGCAAACGAACTGGAGTGCTAGGTAGCTGGCGTGGGGAGGTCCGAGGCCCTTCTCCTCTTGGGGAGGGAAGGGCTGCGCAGACGAACGATGCGGCGGTGGAGTGTGACGTTTGCTTGTTTCCTTGGGATTAGAGAGAGTTCTGCCTCTTTTCGGTTTTAAGTTGTAATTTTCTTACTATGTGGGGTTTTTGTTGTGCCTACCTTTCTGGGTACCTAATCCCGGTCGATGGTAGATAAGGAAAACCCCCAGCCATGGGTTTTTTTCACGGCCATTGCTCCCTGCACCTTTCTGAGGGGGGCCAGGTTCTGGCTCGTGATCCCTGGTAGGCTGAACTCCATATACTAATGCCCCGGTTTAATGTATCGCATATTAGCCCGATAACTCCAGGGAGCCGTAGGGGCTCTCCACAGAAATACATCTATAAACAATACATAACTCATCTCTAATTTTATAAAATCTATTTGGATTAATGTGTAGTTTGTTTGGAAGGTCTGTGACACCAAGTTCGCCGAACCTGACATCGTGGTGCAACACTGACTGTGGGTGCCAGGACGTGGCTTATGACCCTGTCTGTGGCACCAATAATGTCATGTACTTCTCCCCTTGCCATGCCGGCTGCACCGGTATGGAGAAGGGTCAGGACGGTCTGAAGGTAACATATTTTATGTTGTATGTTGAATTCACAAATAGTGTTAAGATAAGGATTTGTGTATTCTCCTAACTGACGTAGTTATAACTGAAGACAAAATAATATGATGGCATGCAGGAAATTGAGCTACCTTACTGGATTAGATATTGACCCTCAACCCACAGTACAAGTGATTGGTCTCCTAGTCCAAGGGATACAAATTCAGTGCTATGAAGAAGCAGATGTATCTGCTTGGGGGGACAGACGTGTGTGTGTGTGTGTGTGTGTGTGTGTTTTTATATATATTTATATATATATATATATATATATATATATATATATATATATATATATATATATATATATATATATATATATATATATAATAATATATATATACTCTATCACATACAGACATACATATACTGTAGATCTACATTAGGCTTGTATCGCGGTCCCTCAAGGTCGCACTACTGACCCTCCCCAGGATGCAACCCCTCAACAGTTAGCAAAGTTCTGGGTGCCTATTTACTGCTAGGTGATGAGAGACATGAGGCAAAAGGAAACGTGCTTGGCCATTTATGTCACGGCTGGGAGTCGAAACTGGGAACCTCGATTGTGAGTCGAGATTGAAGCCAACTGTTCTAAAGAGACTTGTAAGGTAATTGGAATCATGACGTTGTTCAGACTTTAGATTATTATATGTGAATAAAACCCAAGATTGTGGTATATTAGGTACATTAGAATAAATACCAAGAGTTGTAGTTAATGTTTAGTGTGTAGTCCACTAGCAGAGAGGGTTCATCTTGTAAGGAAGCTTGGTGTATGTGTGGTGCAGTCAAAGACATGAAGCTTGGTGTGTGTGTGTGGTGCAGTCAAAGACATGAAGCTTGGTGTGTGTGTGTGTGTGTGTGGTGCAGTCAAAGACATGAAGCTTGGTGTGTGTGTGTGTGGTGCAGTCAAAGACATGAAGCTTGGTGTGTGTGTGTGTGGTGCAGTCAAAGACATGAAGCTTGTTAAAATGGATATATTAAAGTATTATCGAGGCATTTTTCTTCATACAGTTCAATGGGTGTTGCAGTAAACACTTCACTTAATTATGAAGTTATGGAAAAGATGTGAGAGGATCCTACAAACATTTTTTTTCTCTCCCATCGTTCCACACTAAATAAAAAAACAGAGTTGAATGCAATGCAGGCTCGCCAGAACCAAAATTTGTGGGGTTGGAGGTGAATGTCGCTTGTTTGCGTCACCTAGAAGGCCCTCAACCATATTGCCAAGTTTGGCTGAATTCTGTTTAACAGTATCTGAATACATATCAGGCAGGCATGCAGACAATTGACATAAAACCATAAAAAGTGACAGGTATATTTGCTGTCTTTAGACATTTTAGTGACGAGGTTGTCAGACACGGTAATACAATGTATATCATTAATATACAATGTATATGAATACACACAGAAATCACACTAACGTGATGCATCAAATGAACAAATCCTTGTCACGGCCTTGTGGATTTGTTCATTTAATGTATAACAATGTACTCCCGAAAGTAAAACAAAAATAATGGACACAGTATTATGATACATGGGATGAATTCCAACTTCATTTGGGGCACCTTCTCTGGATTGTGACTTTATATGCAATAGTCCACATTAACAGCATCACCAGACTGGTTCTCGTATACCTCTGTAGGACTGTAGTGTTATTTTTACATTTCTCCAAACTAGCGGGCATTGCACATCAAATATGAAGACTCGTGAAGGAGTAACCAGGTCGTGAAGTGCAGGTTGCATGGCATCTTGGCACTATGCCACTGTCATATGTGTGCTGTGAGGCAAAAAACAACTAGGTTGCCATGAGACAGTCAAGTAGACATTTGATGGTGATGCTGTGAATTAAAATGCTTACGGAAATTCAGTAATTATGCATAAGGCAATTGGCAAAGTCATGCGTGTAATGCACTGTGGAACACTTGTCTCATTTATATATTTAATATAAATAAATAGACACTTAATACATTTAGTCAAATATATTAAGTGAATGATACATGTGACTGAATTCCCATGACAGATGTGTGGCTTCACATATTATATTACCATAATAGATTTGTTTAGTCTGTAGTAAATGGTGCAGTAAAGATGAAATTAATTATAAATTATTTGAAAAATTGTAACTATGATTGACATTCGAAACTTGTAACTGGGTTTTTCTATCTTTACAATAAGATGTAGTGCAATGGCTAGTAGTCACATTTCAGATTTGACTGCAAAAATAACCACTAATTTCGCATCTGTAAATGTTGCTTAATTTTTGTTATATTTAAAGTCAAATTGGTGCCGTGTACACACACACTTGTCTCAGTGCAGCACTAAAGAGGTCTTGTTAAAATCTCGTGCCTTGTTTTCATCACTATTCCAATTAGACTAGAATTACCCTACGTTGCATATTCAATTAAAAATCGGAATGCATTGCAAAATGTTCAGAATTGTACAGCATTACCTAAAGTTCACACAATGTAGAAAGACACAGCATTACAGTAGATTTACTGCACTAGAAAAGGAATAAGCTAGGTAATGTGTACAATGTAGGGAGTTGTACAGCATTACAGTGAGTGTACGTGCTTGGAGGGATTAAGCAACGTGAGTACAAGGAGTGACGTGAGTGATGGAGGCCCAGAAGCACCCTACCAAGCTGTGGGCCTCGGCTGTCCCTCAGTGTGCCGCACCCTCCCTGCTGTCATGACCGGATTTTCCACCTTCTTCTTCCTGATGATCATGGACAAGATCCCGTACCTTCTGGCCACCCTGAGGTACAACCTGAGAACTCCTAGCGGACCTTGCTTGTTTGTTAGGAGTCGGAGCCTCATATTTGTATGCTAAAGCCGCTCCTTGACTGGCTGTGAGACTGCACGAAGCTAAATATTGATGCAAATCTAGTGCAGAACCAACAACAAGACTCGAATGTTACTAGTTCCAATTTTTTGTTGTCTCCAGTAATGAGGAAAGTAGCGCGTAACTATTAGACATTGTAGGCTCAGAACTTGACTTGAGGTCCTTTTCACCATAGCTGACACTTTGTGACATTGATTAGGTTCATCGTGTGTACTTTTGTCGTGAATATTTTACCAAGTATCCCTTTACAGTTAACTTGGACACTGTCATAAATGGACATTGACTTTG
>WNGS01028689.1:0-11761 GCA_020271785.1 Procambarus virginalis | reverse complement strand
TGTGGGTGCTCGTTCGCACCTGTGGGTGCTCGTTCGCACCTGTGGGTGCTCGCTCGCACCTGTGGTGCTCGCTCGCACCTGTGGGTGCTCGCTCGCACCTGTGGGCGCTCGCTCGCACCTGTGGGCGCTCGCTCGCACCTGTGGGCGCTTGCTCGCACCTGTGGGCCTTGGCGCACCTGTGGGCGCTTGCTCGCACCTTGTGGCGCTGCTCGCACCTGTGGGTGCTCGCTCGCACCTGTGGGCGCTTGCTCGCACCTGTGGGCGCTTGCTCGCACCTGTGGGCGCTTGCTCGCACCTGTGGGCGCTTGCTCGCACCTGTGGGCGCTTGCTCGCACCTGTGGGCGCTTGCTCGCACCTGTGGGCGCTTGCTCGCACCTGTGGGCGCTTGCTCGCACCTGTGGGCGCTTGCTCGCACCTGTGGGCGCTTGCTCGCACCTGTGGGCGCTTGCTCGCACCTGTGGGCGCTTGCTCGCACCTGTGGGCGCTTGCTCGCACCTGTGGGCGCTTGCTCTCACCTGTGGGCGCTTGTTTAGACCTGTGGGCGCTTGCTTAGACCTGTGGGCGCCTGTGTAGACCTGTGGGCGCCTGTGTAGACCTGTGGGCGCTTGTTTAGACCTGTGGGCGCGTGCTTAGACCTGTGGGTGCTTGTGAGGTCTGACGAAGCACCCACAGGTCTAAACAAGCTCCCACACGTCTGAACAAGCTCCCACACGTCTGACCAAGCACCCACAGGTCTGAACAAGCACCCACAGGTCTAAACAAGCACCCGCAGGTCTAAACAACACTCACAGGTCTGCAGAGAGCCAGAATTTGACTCCAAAATATGGCTCAGGTATCGAATTTGGGATGTTTTTAGATATTTTGAAAACTGCAGGGGGGTTTGCCACTTAACACCCTCTTGCCTTGGCCTGTTGGCGTTCCTTAGTACTTACCCGCTTACCCTTGGGGCCAGGCACAGCTGCCGTTGTCCCGGCTGATGAGGTCCCAGCCGATGATCCAGCAGCTGATGGCACAGCTGGTGGTGTTCCAGCTGAGCACGCCCCTGGGGGGCCAGGCACAGCTGCCGTTGTCCCGGCTGATGAGGTCCCAGCCGATGATCCAGCAGCTGATGGCACAGCTGGTGGTGTTCCAGCTGAGCACGCCCCTGGGGGCCAGGCACAGCTGCCGTTGTCCCGGCTGATGAGGTCCCAGCCGATGATCCAGCAGCTGAGGGCACAGCTGGTGGTGTTCCAGCTGAGCACGCTCCTGGGGGCCAGGCACAGCTGCCGTTGTCCCGGCTGATGAGGTCCCAGCCGATGATCCAGCAGCTGAGGGCACAGCTGGTGGTCACGCACAGTAACCCTCTTTAATTTTATGCGTTTGCTGCTCTTTACATTTTGTCATTCTTTATATTCAAGCACAGCTGCTGGGGTCCCAGCCGACGATCCAGCAGCTGTTGGCACAGCTGGTGGTGTTTCAGCTGAGCATGCCCCCTGGGGGCCAAGCCCAGCTCCGGATGTCCTGGCCGAAGTTTCCCGCAGCTGCAAAGGTCCAGCTGTCGAGGCTCCAGAAGACGTGTCCCAGCCGAGGTTCTTCACGAGAGAAGAAGGGGAGAACGCATTTTTCTCTCCTTTTTAATAATAATTGTTACAGTTCTCATACGTCTTGTTGAGCGTAAGTGGTTCCGCAGTTCGATTCCACTTAACACCCTCTTTCCTTGGACTGTTGGCGTACCTTAGTATCTCCCCGCTGCATAGCGATATGGACTTCGCTGCACTCTATGCAGTCTTCGGAGCCACCTGCAGTCCCCTGTCTGAACTGTGTTTAACATTGACTTAATTTATATTATTTACATAATTTATTTATAAATTTGTATTATAAATATTTATATTATACAATTTTATTGTATTTTATTATCTATATATTATTATTAATCTTATTAAATTTAATTTGATAATTGTCCGGTCTCCCACTGAATAAAATAAACAAAGCAGCCATTTGAAGTGTATGAGGCTGCCAGGCAGGTGGAAATTTTGTTTGTGAGTATAAACCACTGTTAAAGCTATAATTGTTTAGAAAACAAAAATACCCTAAGACGTGATGCTGTGTGAACTTAATAATGCCTTATTCTTGGTATTTTATATTTACATTTGGGCAAAATTAGTCGAGATTGTCAGCTACATCCATGAAAGGTATAATATATGAGGCTCTTAAGGTGGTCTTAATGAGACATTCTCTGGTTAGTCGTCAGCCAACACAAATTACAAATATTATACATATTTTCTGTAATTAATCCTTATTAAATTGTCACCTCTCCTGTGTTTGGTTCCATTGTTCTTGAATGTCATGTTATTTACATACATATAGTTAATTGTTTGTGGTTGAAATACAGGTTTTATGTATACTAACGAAAAATATTACATTGGATTTCGGGGATTGAACCCCGAAATTCATTTAGCTAAGCAAGTTACAGTCTTGATAAGCTAGTTACAAAAATTTAATATAATTATTATATCAGCAAAGCGTTCGTGACCAGAGGAGAGGGTGTCTGAAAGGATTGTGTCTAGGGGGCAGTTTGCTAACTGTAGGTAGTAACTGAGTGATTGTAACCTATCCGCCGCTGCCCACTGGATGGGGGGGCGGTGTGCAGGACAAACATATCAATTGTGACACTAGCTCTCCACATATGTCAGTTGCTTAATTTAGAAACTGTACTTGTGGTCGATCTCGAACCCATTTATGATGTGACGACTAACTGAATTTTCAAACTAGCTCATCAAGATTGTAACTTGCTTAGCTAAATGAATTGTGGGGTTCAGTCCCTGAGCCCATTATGTGCCTTTGTAACCCTTTCCACTACCGCCCACAAGATGGGTATGGGGTGCATAATAAATGAACTAAACTAACTACATTAAGAGGGTGCTAAGCAGGGAAGTGTATGTAGCAAAGTGTTGCTGGGTATTCAAAAAGTCTCTATCACACTGGATGCCGATATGAGAACCAAAGGACATAAGGCGAGTGACATGAAAGGTTTTTGGATTCATGAAATATTCTATCGAGGGAGAAGCGACTGGGAGAGACACGAGGAGAGCAAGATATATGATCATCATGAAGATTGTGACATTCTACAAGGAGGTGCACGACTATTAAGTGACACAATGCATTTTGGAGAATGAGGAGGAGGGCGTTGTTCCATGAACGGGCCGCGAGTTAAGCGTATGTGGCTGAGGATTGCAAGGTCAGTTACGTCTTATATTTATGGTATGGTTTCTGGTTTGTCCAAATTCAATAATACAAAAGTCAACTTTGCTGTGTACCATCTCTACATATTGATACATATTTCAAAGTCAGCCGAAACCCAATATTTACAGACCCCGTCCTCCTAAGGTTTCCCTACGTAAACAAACTCTTGGGCTAAGGAGCCCTTATCTTAACCTACTAGAGGACCCGAAAACGGGACAGAATGTCAAAATCGCGAGTCTCTGCCATTTTGTATAACGACACTTCATGCCCTTAGAAAATGCGACGGCAAAAAATGTCGTAGTAGAAAATGGTAGCGCTTTGTGATGCTTGATGTTTTATTAAGTTAGGATAAGGCCACTTTAGTACGGCATTTCTTGACGGTGGGAAAACTTAGCAGAACGACCTGGGACAGTGAGGATAGCAGCAGGTATATGAAGCTCCTGGCAACACTAATTATATTCAATTATTCATACATAATGAATGGTTGACATATATTGTTATTATATAATAAAGTACAGACGATGTTTTCTTGTAGGTCACGTGAGGGGAGTGAGATGGGACTGTGGACGCCGCAGCTGCCCACAACAATCTGCTGGCTCCGTCCCCACCTCAGCCGTCCTCCTGCATCCGCTTGGAGGACGTGGCCGCTGTGGTGAGTGTGGTATGACGGAGGAGGCGGCTAGAGTATTGACCCTACAAGTTTTCCCTCAAGGAGTATATTCAACTTTTATTTATTGTCTAGTATAATCATTAGAATTTAATACAAAATATTTGGTATGCAAAATGTCAGTTAGTGAGTGGCTGTTGTCAATGCTTTGCCTTCAATCTGGAGATTCAAGTTCAGGTATGTTTAGTGAGACAAGAAAGAAATACATCTCAAAAGGATAGAGTAGCTTAGGCTATTTCTACCTCCCCAATCTGGAGATATTACGTATTTACTATTTGTGTCTGCAGGATCGAGGCCTTAGGTTTTGGGTCCCATTTTTCTAATGTGCTGACTCGCGACCTAATGTTCTCTATTATATCTACTACACATGTGTGATGCATTCACACGCCAAGGATGTAACCCACAGTACCCATGACACTGCCAGGTACCTATGTATTACACATAACTCTCATCTTTGGACGTGTAGTGTGTACTTTTCTAGAGTGCTGCCTCGCTCACGTCCTCTCCTCCCATCACAAGTCCGTAAATGCTTCAACTACATATAAGTCACCAAGAGAAGTTAAACAAATAACTTTATATTGATTTGTATTCTATGATATTGATGTTGTCCAGACCACACACTAGAAGCTGAAGGGACGACGACGTTTCGGTCCGTCCTGGACCATTCTCAAGTCGATTGTCTTGAGAATGGTCTTGTCACAATCGACTTGAGAATGGTCCAGGACGGACCGAAACGTCGTCGTCCCTTCACCTTCTAGTGTGTGGTCTGGTCAACATACTTTAGCCACGTTATTGTGACTCATCGCCTGCATGATACTGATGTCTGCAGTATATGATAAACTGATTTTTATTACACAGTATGAGTAATGTGTCTGGGGGACAGGGCCGCTCCTCTAGTTACAGGCTCGTTAGATGAATGCCCCCACACGCATTCATAAATTTTGACATAATAAAAGGGTTTGTTCTTAATGTACACTCGTATTATACTATAACATTTCATGTATAATTATGCATTGCACTATTGTCAGTTTTTCTCTCTCTCCCAATTCTACATCCTTTCTCCCTCTGATTCTGCATCCCTTTTATACATACTGGAAATATGCAGAAATGAACTCTCAGCATGTCGCTAGGAATTAACAGAAACAGCACACTAAAAACTGTTTTATATTTGAATGTTATTATATGGTGTTGGGTGTGATTGCAGGTAGCGTGGGAGACGCTGGCGAAGGATCACGCCCATCCGCCGGCCGTACCTGTGCTGCGGAGCCGCCTCGACCACACCCCGACGCCCACCACACTCCTCATGGCTGCTGCCGCCACGCCCGCCCTCATCCATGACCACGCCCACACCTGAATGGTCTCTATCTCAACCCTCATCCTATAAGGTTGAAATATGCACTTTTATGCAAATATTTAGGCTATATACAAATGTATATAGCCATATATACATATATACAAATGTACATAGCTGTGTGTTTGCTCCCAGCTGACCAGTGGTACTGGCCAAAATGAACCAAAACATCCTTCTTGTCTGCCTTTTGTGTATATGTAATATTGTTTTAATACCTTGTTCCAGCACACGATGTGTTCACGATGTGTGTAATGAATTACCTCTCTTAATGGCGCAAAATCGATGTTTTGTATTATTTTGTATTCTAAATTAAAATGCTATAATTGAAAATTTTTAACTTGAAGTATAAATGGCTATTCCAAGTTCTTGATATTGGAAGTCTTAATCTCGACGAGTATATTGTTAATATGATGGCACAGGATTTCGGGTTAGGTGCAATATGGTTCGAGCTTCCAATACCATGCACACGTAAGTCGATCTTGGGTTTTGACAGATGAGCATTTAATTGTTTGCTATCACAGTCATAGCTGAGTGCATGAAACTATCAGGTAGTGCCATTGAAGCAAATGCCTTCGTAATGTCTACACACAATAAAATGGTATGCACGAGTGGAAACAATTAGGTGTAAATAAGCCTCTGCTTCACACGTGAACCGTGCTACATAACATTCCCAGCTTGGTGCCTTCTTTGATAATTACTTCACTCGTGAACCATGTAGTTCGGCTACGTCTGCAATGTTACTGTCTTGCACGGGTCACTATAGCCAGGCCTACTGCAATGTTACCGTTTCACATGTGTGTGCAGGCGACTGTAGAGTTCCTGCCTCACATGGGTCACCGTACAGGCGGCAGTAATTCTCTTGGATCATTAGACCCACTGTATAAAGTTCTGCTTCCCAATGTAGTGAAACCTCCCTCACGCGTCGTAGGCTAGTAGCTAATCGTGTGCTCGCTCAGACCTGTGGGCGCTCGCTCAGACCTGTGGGTGCTCGCTCACACCTGTGGGTGCTCGCTCACACCTGTGGGTGCTCGCTCACACCTGTGGGTGCTCGCTCACACCTGTGGGTGCTCGCTCACACCTGTGGGTGCTCGCTCACACCTGTGGGTGCTGGCTCACACCTGTGGGTGCTGGCTCACACCTGTGGGTGCTGGCTCACACCTGTGGGTGCTGGCTCACACCTGTGGGTGCTGGCTCACACCTGTGGGTGCTGGCTCACACCTGTGGGTGCTGGCTCACACCTGTGGGTGCTGGCTCACACCTGTGGGTGCTGGCTCACACCTGTGGGTGCTGGCTCACACCTGTGGGTGCTGGCTCACACCTGTGGGTGCTGGCTCACACCTGTGGGTGCTGGCTCACACCTGTGGGTGCTGGCTCACACCTGTGGGTGCTGGCTCACACCTGTGGGTGCTGGCTCACACCTGTGGGTGCTGGCTCACACCTGTGGGTGCTGGCTCACACCTGTGGGTGCTGGCTCACACCTGTGGGTGCTGGCCGTGACGTCGCCTCTGACAACAGTTAGCAGCAGCAGCAGCAGCAGCAGCAGCAGCATCATCAGGAGGTCGAGTCACACCGCCCGCCGCCGCCTTACTCTTCACTCTCTACTCGTCCAGGTCGGGGCCAATAGAGCCAACATGTCGACGGCACTGTTTGGAGGAAGTGCTCGTTCATCTAGCAAGAACCTGGTTGAGTTTAGGGTGAGTATGGTGAAAGGTGGAGGGAGATGTTTGGCAGAGGCAGGTTGAGCCGGACCACCGTCATCCCTCCCCAGTCAATCCCTGGGGAGGATTGACTGGGTGGCAATCCTTAACTGTAGGGTCTCTAATCCCAGCAAATGACCGAGTTGTTAAGTGATTTGGGGGGTCGTATTCGGGGGGGGGGGGAAATGTTGATTATAAAGTTCAGGCTGAAACACTGCATGTGCTAGTGGCTTTATACCAATGTAAGAACTCGTGTATATTTATACAAGAGGTATTGTAGGCTTTAGGTATTGTATGTACTATCTTTAAATCTAACATTATGTATCTTTACCTGAATACAAAATCTAAATATATAATTAAATAATAGAAAATCAAATCAGTGTTTATTCAAAACAATGTGTGTACAATTGTAGGGACAGGAGTTACACAATGTATGAAGCTACTATTACATTAAGCATTTTGGCCGAAATTTCTCCTGAACATCGGAGGAGTGTTATGCGAGGAGACAAAGTCCGAGGAAGGTTTTGGGTGTTGAGCTGATGGAAGAGGGAGAAAGGGACTTTGTACCAGTGTTGGAGAATATTTGATTCTATAGGATTCTTCTGTAGAAAAGAGGGAGCAGTGCTTGAGACTAAATGTCCTTTCCTGCACCAGATTGGATTGTACTTTGCCTCACTTGTCTGTTTTCTTTTATAATTTGTGTAGATATGGAAGAATGTATCGATTAGAAAATGGCTAAAATTACTAAAAAATGCAAATAGGAAAATGAAATAATGTAAGGGAAAAGTGAGTTAGTTGTAATTAAAATCAAAGTTTTGTGTAGAGTTACTGTATTTGGATAGAAAAATCAAATTTTTTACTTGGTGTTCAGTTAGTAGGGCATTTATCATAGAATGAAAAGAAATGTATTTAAATTGTGACAACAATGTTAAATTTTAGAGGAGACGAGTTGTAATAAATGCAAAATAAAAAATAAAAATTCATATTAAAAATGTAATAGGCATAAAAGGTAAGTATTAAAATAATGTATTGGGAATTGCAAGTCACACTGTTACTCACATGTGTCTAGAGTCGTACAGTACCTGTCTATTGGTAGGGTAACCTTAATATTTTTGTGATTGCATTATGGCTATTTGTCCAAACATACAGTACTGAATTTATTTCTAATTATTGATGGAAGATTCAGCCAGTCAATTTCTGATGCTAAGTGTTCTTGAAGCATTTAGTTGTGTATTATTCCATCTGTCGTGCAGTCAAAGATGCTCTGAATAAAGTGGTTTTTAGCTTGACATATTTGACGAAAGCTCAATTTGTTGTAATCTACAGGCTGGGAAGATGTACACAAAAAGACAGATGGTGTACCCAGACAAGAGGAAGGGTTTGGTGTATCTGTACCAAGCAGATGATTCCCTTATGCATTTGTGTTGGAAGGACCGTGGCACTGGAACAGTTGAAGAGGTAGGACATTTACATCAATTGAAAGGCAAGGCAGTTTTATCTTTAGACTATGTTTGGTAACCATTGTAACCATAGGGCAAAAGTATTCTAGGTGGCTGTCAAACTGCTGAAATAATGCATGGATTTTGACGGACAATCTTGTATTAAAAGTGATGCTTTTGGTAGTTCAGTATAAAATCTGCACGGACAAATCTGACCCAAATTTTATTTGGCAAGCACTTGCATGTATAGATTGTCAAAATCTTAATAATTTTTTTAATGGAAATGTGGTTTGAAAGCATAAATGTTAAAGTAAGCTGTTATTTTTCAGGATCTGATTATTTTCCCCGATGACTGTGAATATAAGCGTGTGTCACAGTGCACCACTGGTTGAGTTTATGTACTCAAGTTTAATTCGTCAAGCAGACGACTCTTCTTTTGGATGCAGGTAAAAAAAATAGTGTACTTGTATATGACATTGAAATTTGGTTGTTGATAAATTGTTATAGAAGGGCAAAATGTATTGGTAAATAAAGACTAGTAGTTTTAAAGTAGAAAACTTTTAAGTAGAAATTGTTAAGTACTGTAGTAGGTGTTTAAATTTACAGCAAATGACTCGATATAAATGAAATGTAGCATATCATGAATTTCCACATTATTTGCATACTTTAAGGTTTTGCCTCCATAGGTGATAAGATGCTGAACTAACCAATGGTAATTATCTAATGTGCTGAGGGCTAGATGGTGCATTGTGAATTGGAGTTTACAATAATGTGCTGGAAGGTAATGCACCATCTATAGCAGATAATAAAACATATAGAGAGATCATTTTGGTAATCATACCCAAACAGTTTATATTACAAATGCAACACTTTTTTGACTTTAGGAGCCCAAGACGGACAAGGATGATGAGCAGTCTCGCAAAGTGAATGAACTACTCGATAATCCACCGGCTCCAGGGTCACAGCGCCCATCTGGGTCAACTGCAAATCCTGCCCTGGGATTGGAAATTTCCAATTTAAGGGATTCTGATATCCAAAATGTGTTTGGGAATATTTCACAACAGCTGCTGATGCAGATTTTGGGAAGTGGAATGTCCAGTTTGGCAACACTGCTTGGTCCAGGGTTAGTTTATTATATAAATATGTATTAATTGAGACAACCTTGTATAAATATTTCTTTAAATAGTTTAGTAGCAAGTTTGACAAGATTTTAACCAGGAGTAGTAGTGAACTTAACAGAGTATTGAAAGAAATTTGGCATGTCATTTTAGTGTAGAATAGTATAAATATTGTAAAAGTAAACTCAAATATGGCAGAAATACTTTCAGAAAGCAAGTAATTGGAGATTTGGGGAGCATTTTCTATTAAGCGTACAGTATTTATTGTAATTTCAAATGATTCGTTTGATTGGTTGAGAAGAGGTTTGGTCTTTCTAGTTTTGGTACAGAATTTGCCGAGTACTATAGAGCTGTATTCATGATGGCAGATATGTTAAAGTAAATAGTGTTGTTTATATAATGTGGTGGGATATATGTTTTCAAATATGTATTTTGTCTGTTGGGCTTGTACTGTTACTTATACTTTTGATCCTCCTTTTTGTTTTTGATGGAAAAACATCATAAATGTTGAACCCATCTTGAGGAGTATTTTTAGTTGTTAAATCATAATAATTGGTTGACATTTTTATTTTCAAATATTTGCAGTAGGTCTGGCAGTGGGTGGGGGTCGAAGCGGTAGTGGAAGTAGCAGCTCAACTTCTGCCACAACAACAGCTTCCACCACTCCAGCTACCACCACCCCCGACACCTGCACCTACCCCTGCTCAAGGTATAGTAGAACATAAAGATGTAAATGTGTTTGTAAGACACTATAGAAATTAGTCTTAAACTTGAAACTCACATCAGGTTGAATCCTGTTCTAAATGTTGGTACAGCACCGAGAACAGCGATGGCCTGGCATCTTTCAGGGGTCAACATTATATTAATGATATAAGTGGTTGGGCCCCCATTCCCTCGCATGTCTTGTATCCCAGTTCTTGTGCAATAGTTATCCCCTCTGTGTGCTTTACAATATATAGTTATAGTGACTTGGTGTGTCTTCCTATTAATGAGCATATCTTACTGTTGTAAGCAAGTAGAAACATACATGACGTATACAGTGGATAACAACTTGCAAGATTTTTGTAATGTTTAGGTTTTCATGTCTCTTTGGTTTTATATTGTATACTGTTGTTTATCTATAGAAAACCCCTTGGAATTTGATCACCAAGAGATCGAAAACTTTGAGTCTGGTTACACATACCTGAACACTTGAAAAAAAATCACTTTACAATTGAAATGGGTGAAGGCACATAATGACATTTTATTACACTATGTGTATTTTAATTAATAGATACAGTATTGTATTCTGTAATTGTTGTTATACAATATTTTAATCCTCAAAGTTTTCATACAATAATGTCAAAGGCCAGTTGTATTGAATTTAATCCAAAATGCCAAAGAATACATCCAAAATGTATGGTTACTAACATTGCAGTTGAGGAAAGTAGCTCAACAGCTACTATTGTTTTTGAGTAGGGCCTTCCTCGGTGAGTAACCAAGCCTGGACCAGGGCTCACCCGGACACTTGCAGACTTTCATCTGCATAGTGACAATGTAAATTTAATCTTTTAATAAACAAATAAGTGACTTTATGCAGACGCGCGTCTGAAAATAGATACACTGCAAGTCTTCATATAGATCAAATTAAAAGAAGCCAAAGAAGAATGTCATTGTGGAATAGCTGAAGGTTTGTTTAGAATATTTCCAATTGTTGGGTCAATCCCACCAATGGACAGAATCTTCATTAGGGGTTTATTATTGTTGTTGAGAAAAGTTAGTTATTTATGTATTAATTTTTCAGATTCTGCTAGAGGTGGGAGCAATAGCCGGGAAAGTAATAGTACCACTCTGCAGTGGCAGTATTGTGCCCATTCAGTTGTCAGATTTACAGTATATGCTTTCTGGCATTCTGTTCCACCGGATGTGTCAGGTTCACCCGGGTTGCAGGTAGACAAGTTGCTAGTACTTGTATGAGGGTTGGTTTGGTGAGAAATGACGCAAAGTCTTCAGTTTTGAAAGGAAATTATTCCTAGCATCAAGGTTCTTTAAGGAGATGGTTTGAACTGGTAGGGTCAATAGGTATATTAGGAAAGTAGTGTTGTGATTTATCATAAAATTAGAACTACATTAAGGTGGAAAGATAGGTTGCAAGAAGAACATTGGGATTTTTATACCAGTAGGGCATAGGTCTGGCTCAGATACTGTAGGCAAAAAAGATAGTTTTTGAAGTATTGGCTAAAGTTTATCACAAATTGTAACAAGGTTAAGGGCAAATTTGAGGGAGG
>WNGS01028683.1:0-26432 GCA_020271785.1 Procambarus virginalis | reverse complement strand
TACTGATGGCACCAAGGCGTCGCCCTTCCTATGTGACGTCACATTTGTCAAGGGAGGTTTCATTGGCTCCCAGTGCCCACGTCGCTGACGGTGACCAATCTGGTGACACTGACGTCACACAGTTTTGGTGGGAGAACAGAATAGCCAGCGCCATATGGCTTCCTAAAGGCCTATCCCCACAGGCCAAATACTCTACTTTCACGAATTTCTCGGCTCCGCGAGAACACTATACTCTCCCACATATGTTAAACTGAGGCCGCAACGTAGAGAATGCTTGGGAATAGTGGACATGACTCTTACGCAGCGTGGGAGAATAGAAGGGGGGGAACACCGTCACAACACACACACACACACCACACACAGGAGGAAAGGAGGGAGGAGGTTCCAGGAGGTCTTCACATAGAACAAGTGAGGTCACTGTGTTAGGAGAAAGGGAGGTAAATCAGGCGGCCTTGGAAGAGTTCAAAATTACGAGAGAGGAGTAAAGAGACACCTGCTGGATCTGGATGTAAGGAAGGCTGTTGGGCCAGATGGGATCTCACCTTGGATACTGAAAGAGTGTGCAGAGGCACTTTGCTTGCCACTCTCCATAGTGTATAGTAAGTCACTGGAGACGGGAGACCTACCAGAAATATGGAAGACGGCGAATGTGGTCCCAATATACAAAAAGGGCGACAGGCAAGAGGCACTGAACTACAGGCCAGTGTCCTTGACTTGTATACCATGCAAGGTGATGGAGAAGATCGTGAGAAAAAACCTGGTAACACATCTGGAGAGAAGAGACTTCGTGACAAATCGCCAACATGGCTTCAGGGAGGGCAAATCTTGCCTTACAGGCTTGATAGAATTCTACGATCAGGTGACAAGATTAAGCAAGAAAGAGAGGGCTGGGCGGACTGCATTTTCTTGGATTGTCGGAAAGCCTTTGACACAGTACCGCATAAGAGGCTGGTACATAAGCTGGAGAGTCAGGCAGGTGTAGCTGGTAAGGTGCTCCAGTGGATAAGGGAGTACCTAAGCAATAGGAAGCAGAGAGTTACGGTAAGGGGTGAGACCTCCGATTGGCGTGAAGTCACCAGTGGAGTCCCACAGGGCTCTGTACTCGGTCCTATCTTGTTTCTGATATATGTAAATGATCTCCCGGAGGGTATCGATTCATTTCTCTCAATGTTTGTGGACGATGCCAAAATTATGAGAAGGATTAAAACAGAAGAGGACTGCTTTGAGGCTTCAAGAAGACCTAGACAAGCTGAAGGAATGGTCGAACAAATGGTTGTTAGAGTTTAACCCAACCAAATGTAATGTAATGAAGATAGGTGTAGGGAGCAGGAGGCCAGATACAAGGTATCATCTGGGAGAGGAAATTCTTCAGAATCAGAGAAGAAAAAGACTTGGGGGTTGATATCACGCCAGACCTGTCCCCTGAAGCTCATATCAAGAGGATAACATCAGCGGCATATGCCAGGTTGGCAACATAAGAACGGCCTTCAGAAACTTGTGTAAGGAATCTTTCAGAACATTATATACCACATATGTCAGACCAATCCTGGAGTATGCGGCTCCAGCATGGAGTCCCTATCTAGTCAAGCATAAGACTAAACTGGAAAAGGTTCAAAGGTTTGCCACCAGACTAGTACCCGAGCTGAGAGGTATGAGCTACGAGGAGCGACTGCAGGAATTAAACCTCACTTCGTTGGAAGACAGAAGAGTTAGGGGGGACATGATCACCACATTCAAGATTCTCAGGGGAATCGACAGGGTTGATAAAGACAGGCTGTTTAACACAAGGGGCACACGCACTAGGGGACACAGGTGGAAACTGAGTGCCCAAATGAGCCACAGAGATATTAGAAAGAACTTTTTTAGTGTCAGAGTGGTTGACAAATGGAATGCATTAGGAAGCGATGTGGTGGAGGCTGACTCCATACACAGTTTCAAGTGTAGATATGATAGAGCCCATTAGGCTCAGGAAACTGTACACCTGTTGATTGACGGTTGAGAGGCGGGACCAAAGAGCCAGAGCTCAACCCCCGCAAGCACAACTAGGTGAGTACACACACACACACACACACACACACACACACACACACACACACACACACACACACAGTTGAGTTGTGACCATCGCGTTGGATGGACGTGGGTTTGGGAGCTCCTGGTTTACTAATGGAGTGGGAGGGGTAATCAGGCAACTTCGAAGTGAAAAAGTGTGTACAAGTGAATGAAAAAACCGTTGGGTTTTGACCAAAGCCATAAGGTAGTGAAGAAAAACAGTATAAGTAGCGTATTTGAAAATAGTGAAATACTGTGGCAGTGTACAGCGTGGAGCGGGCCTCACCGACCTCTGACCGTGACCTCACCCTCTGACCGTGACCTCATCCCCGGCAGCAACCCATCACCACGTGGGAGACTTTGGAGATTCACTCACCTATTGTGTTAGCAGGACGGTAAGATACTTGGAGCCTCCCTGTGGGTAAGGTTGGATTATAGCAATGACTAGGTCAGGAAGGGCGTCTAGGTCCAGCAGTATTATGATTGAAGAAGAAGATAGGTTTGTGGAGAAGATGATTGGGAAATTTGTAGAGAAGAGGGATGTCTGGGTAGGTGATCTAATCCAGGGGATCAAAAGTGAAATCTTTAACAAGATACAGGACGAGGTTCAAAGACTCAAACAAGAGTTTAGGGATTATATTCAAGAGGAAATCAGAAAGAGCAGGGTAGAATGGCAAGGAGAAATAACTAGGCTTGCTAATGAATTTGGCAGGCATGGGGGAGGCTTGGCAGGGGAAGGGGTAGTAGGAGTAGGTGGAGTAGCGGGAGTGGGAGGGGTGGGGGTCAGCCAGGGAGGGGGCTACCAGCATGACCCTGACCTGAGAAAGAGGACAATCATAATTCATGGATTGCTTGAAGTCAGGGCACCATCCAGGCAGGAAAGGATGGAGATTGAGGATTTGGAGCTACAGGGGATTTTGAGGGACATGAGAGCCCATATGGCAGGGAATGAAGTGGAAGTCCACCGCCGCATTGGACCATACAACTGTAACAGGAAACGACCTGTCCTGGTGCAGTTCACAAACGAAGAGGCAGTGGACTACATACTGCATCACAAACACTTACTCAGAGATAGCGAAAATTACTACAATGTATATATTGACAAGTTCATGACGAAGGAGGAGCAGGTAGCCCACAGAGCAAGCAAACTTCCACGATACAACTCTTCCCATTTGAGCATAGGTACACACCCCACTGCTAATCCACCCCAGGATAACCAGCTTCTCACAACTGCTTCTCAGGTTACTCCCTCCCCAAATCAGACCTCCTTGCCCTTGCTTATCTCCCCAACACCTCCCTTGACCCCTCTGACCCCACTGCAGTCAATTTCATCCCACATTCCAAGGACCCCCTCATCACCTCAACCCCCAAAACCCGTCCAGCCCTCATTCCCTCAACCCCCAAAACCCACCCAGCCCTCATCCCCTCAACCCCAAAAACCCACCCAGCCCTCATCCCCTCAACCCCCAAAACCTACCCAGCCCTCACCCCTCCTCATCCCCTCTCCTTCCATGTGACCCCCCACCCTTGCGAGGGGGGTGGGAGGTTCCCCCCACCCTCTCTATCCTTCCCCCTCCCGACCTCTCAACCTCTATCTGACTCCCAACCTTACGCTATCTCCAACCCCTCTATGCCTATCAGACCCTCCCTAATCTTCAGACCCAGTATGCCCTTCCTACTCCAGACCTACCTACCCAGGCCCTACCCCAAACCCTCCTACCTACCTTCCTAGAAGCCCAGCCCCCATTAACCCCCCAAGCACCCCTCCCGACCTCTTTCACCCCCCATACACCCCCCGGACCCCCCCAGACACCCCCCGGATCCCCCCGGACACCCCCCGGATCCTCCCCCCCCAGTCATCCCCCAGACACCCCCCAGATCCCCCAGGTCCCCCCTGCCCCCAGTCACCCCCCAGACACCCCCCAGATCCCCCCAGACCCCCAGAGGAAGGGAGAACTCTGGTACAGGAGTTTCCATGAAGAATCTCAAGGTTTGGTACACCAATGCTGATGGGGTATCTAATAAAGCAGAAGAGATAAAAGAAAGAGTGAGTGAGGCAAATCCTGACATAGTTGCAATTGTGGAAACTAAAATTAATGACATGATCTCAGATGCAATCTTTCCTGAAGGGTACCAGGTGATAAGAAAAGAGAGGACACAGAGACAGGGAGGGGGAGTGGCACTCCTAATAAAGCGGAAATGGAAGTTTGAAGACCTGGGAAATCGGGTTACCAATGAGTGCACAAGCTTCATACATGGAACTTTGACAGTAGATGGGAGGAAGATTGTGATCTTGGTAATCTACAATCCCCCACCAAACAGTAGAAGACCCAGACAGGAGTATGATGACAACAACAAGGCATGCATAGATGAACTGCAGAAGGCAGCAACACTAGCCCACAGAATGAGAGCGAAGCTGCTGATCATGGGGGACCTAAATCATGGAGAGATAAATTGGGAATCAAGGAATCCCCATGGAGGGGACGAAACGTGGGGAGCAAAATTAGTAGATGTTATAGACAGGAATTTCCTAACACAGCATGTGAAGGAAGACACAAGGGAAAGAGGAGGAGATGCACCGAGCCTATTAGACCTGATTTTCACCCAGAACGTAGAAGATATCGAGAATTTGGAGCATGAAATACCTCTAGGGGCCAGTGACCATTGTGTCCTAGTCTTTGACTACATGATGGAATTCAAACTTGTGACCATGGGACAAGAGATCTGGGAAAGGAGAGTTGACTACAGGAAAGGGGACTATAGGAGGATAAGGGACTATCTGGGAGAAGTGCAGTGGGAGGAAGAAATTAGAGGAAAAACAGTCCAAGATATGATGGACCTAGTCATACAGAAATGCCAAGAGGCCGAAGAGAGATTTATACCAACAGTAAAGGGAAAAAATAAGAAGGAATATAATAACCCATGGTTTAATAGACAGTGTCAGGAAGCAAAAATGGCCAGCAGGCGGGAGTGGAGGAAATACAGAAGACAAAGGACAGAGGACAACAGGATCAGATGCAACAGAGCTAGGAACGATTACATTAACATCAGACGGACATCGGAAAGGGACTATGAGAACGATATTGCAATCAAAGCGAAAAAACAACCTAAGCTACTACACAGTCATATAAGAAGAAAAATGTCGGTGAACGACCAAGTGACAAGACTAAGGAAGGCAGAGGGGACATATACTGAAAGTGACAAGGAAATCTGTGAGGCACTGAATGCCAGTTTCCATGGAGTGTTCACTACCGAGCCCGAGCAGCTCCCATTGTTGGAAGGGGTTACCCTAGATGAAAGACTATCAGATATAGAGGTGACAGTAGAGGAGGTAATGAAACAGTTGACAACTCTAGATGCATCTAAAGCAGTAGGACCAGACAAAGTATCACCGTGGATACTAAAAGAAGCAGCGCAGGCCCTCAGCGTGCCTCTGGCAATGATCTTTAATGAGTCACTTATGTCGGGAGAATTGCCCAGTTGCTGGAAGAAGGCAAATGTCGTGCCGATCTTCAAGAAAGGCGATAGGGAGGAGGCACTTAACTATAGACCTGTATCACTGACAAGCATCCCCTGTAAAATACTGGAAAGAATAATTAGGCTACGACTGGTTGCACACCTGGAGAACATTAGGTTTGTGAACAAGCATCAACATGGGTTCTGGACAGGGAAATCGTGCCTAACAAACCTTCTGGAATTCTATGATAAAATAACGAGGATAAGACAGGACAGAGATGGTTGGGCAGACTGCATATTTCTGGACTGCCAAAAAGCCTTTGATACAGTACCGCACATGAGACTGCTATTCAAACTCGAGAGGCAGGCGGGGGTAGGGGGAAAGGTCCTAGCATGGATAAGGAACTACCTAACAGGAAGGAGCCAAAGAGTTACGGTAAGGGGCGAGAAGTCGGACTGGCGAACAGTAACAAGTGGAGTACCACAAGGATCGGTGCTGGGACCAATTCTATTTCTTGTATATGTTAACGACATGTTTACGGGTGTAGAGTCCTACATGTCGATGTTTGCGGATGACGCAAAGTTGATGAGAAGAGTTGTGACAGATGAGGATTGCAGGATCCTCCAAGAGGACCTGAACAGGTTGCAGAGATGGTCAGAGAAATGGCTACTGGAATTCAACACGAGCAAATGTAAAGTTATGGAAATGGGACTAGGAGATAGGAGACCAAAGGGACAGTACACAATGAAGGGGAACAGCCTACCTGTGACGACGCGCGAAAGAGACCTGGGTGTGGACGTAACACCTAATCTATCTCCTGAGGCACATATAAATAGGATAACGACAGCAGCGTACTCTACACTGGCAAAAGTTAGAACATCATTCAGAAACCTAAGTAAGGAGGCATTTAGGGCTCTTTACACTGCCTACGTGAGGCCAGTCTTAGAGTATGCCGCCTCATCATGGAGTCCCCATCTAAAGAAGCACATAATGAAACTGGAAAAGGTTCAGAGGTTTGCAACGAGACTCGTCCCAGAGCTACGAGGGATGGGGTATGAGGAGCGCCTGGGGGAACTATGCCTTACGACACTAGAAAGAAGAAGGGAGAGGGGGGACATGATAGGAACGTATAAAATACTCAGAGGGATTGACAGAGTGGACATAGACGAAATGTTCACACGGAATAGTAACAGAACGAGGGGACATGGATGGAAGTTAGAAACTCAGATGAGTCACAGAGATGTTAGGAAGTTTTCTTTTAGCGTGAGAGTAGTGGGAAAATGGAATGCACTTAAGGAACAGGTTGTGGAAGCCAATACTATTCATAATTTTAAAACCAGGTATGATAGGGAAATGGGATAGGAGTCATTGCTGTAAACAACTGATGCTCGAAAGGCGGGATCCAAGAGTCAATGCTCGATCCTGCAGACACATATAGGTGAGTACATATAGGTGAGTACACACACACACACACACACACACACACACACACACACACACACACACACACACACACACCACACCACACACACACACACACACACACACACACACACACACACACACACACACACACACCACACACACACACACACAACACACACACAACACACACACACACCACACACACACAACACACACACACACACACACACACACACACACACACTTCCACACACACACACGCAGGACTTCCTCCTGCCCCAAGCAGGCCTGAGGAAGACCTAAGCCCTCCATCCCCCACTCCACCTCCCTTTGAACCCCTGGAAACTACCTCACAGGAGGAGGAGCCTACCCAAGTAACAATGACCATAGAACAACTTCCTACACTTGTGGGGAGTGAGGGTGAAATTGGATATAAGAAAGTGAGCTTCAAGGTAATGTACTCAAACATTGATGGGATTACCAATAAAGCAAGTGAACTGGCAGAAAGGGTGCAAGAAGAAAACCCTGATGTAATAGGACTAACAGAAACAAAATTGTCAGGAGTCATAACAGATGCTGTGTTTCCAAAGGACTACTATATAGTAAGGAAAGAGAGGGAGGGGAGAGGAGGTGGAGGAGTGGCCCTGCTGATAAGGAAGGACTGGAGTTTTGATGAGATGGAAATTCCGGGCTGTGACGGATTCAGAGATTACATAACAGGAACTATAACAATGGGTGGACCTAAGATAATAGTGGCAGTCATTTACAACCCTCCCCTAAATGACAGAAGACCAAGACAGGAGTTTGATAGGAACAACATGGCAACCATTAATATAATAGAGAGAGCAGCTTCAGTTGCCTGCAGGAATGGCTCCAGACTCTTAATCATGGGCGATTTCAACCATGGAAAGATAGACTGGGAGAATGGGGACCCACATGGTAGTGCAGATACATGGAGAGCTAAACTCCTGGAAGTGGCAACAAGGAATTTTCTGAGCCAGCATGTCAAGGAACCCACAAGAGTGAGAGGCAATGACGAACCAGCTAGACTCGACTTGATATTCACCCTGAATGAGTCAGAAATAAGGGAAGTCAAAGTTGAAGCCCCCATAGGAATGAGTGACCACAGTGTACTGACCTTTGAGTACTTGGTGGAGGTAGGGATAACCTATCCAAGGATGGGAGTGGAGGGAAAAAGACTGAATTACCGAAGAGGAAAATATGACGAGATGAGGAGCTTCCTCAGAGGAATACCATGGGAAACAGAACTTAGAGACAAGAATGTGCAGGTCATGATGAATTTTGTCACCCAGAAGTGCCAGGAAGCTGCAGACAGGTTTATCCCTGTCCAAAAGGAGAAAAACGAAAAACAACAGAAAACCCCATGGTTCAACCAGGAATGCAAGGTAGCGAAGCAACTGAGTAAAAGAACATGGAGAAATTACAGAAATAACAACACCTGAGAGCAGGGAGAGATACCAGAGGGCCAGAAATGAGTACCTCAGAGTGAGGAGGGAAGCAGAGAGACAGTTTGAAAATGACATCGCGAGTAAAGCCAATACCCAACCAAAGCTGCTCCACAGCCACATCAGGAGGAAAACAGCAGTGAAGGAACAAGTGATGAAGCTGCGAAAAGCGGAGAACAGATACACAGAGAATGACAAGGAGGTGTGTGAAGAACTCAACAAGAGATTCCAGGAGGTCTTCACAATAGAACAAGGAGAAGCCCCTGCACTAAATGAGGAGGTGGCAAACCAAGCAACCTTGGAGGAATTTGACCTCACCAGTGATGAGGTCAAAAGGTGTCTGCTGGAGCTGGATGTGACAAAGGCTGTTGGGCCTGACAGAATCTCACCATGGATACTAAAGGAAGGTGCAGAAGCACTAAGTGTGCCACTCTCTATGGTGTATAACAGGTCACTGGAAACAGGAGACTTACCAGAAAGTTGGAAGACAGCTAACGTGGTCCCAATATACAAAAAGGGTGACAGGCAAGAGGCACTGAATTACAGGCCAGTTTCCTTAACTTGTATACCATGCAAGGTAATGGAGAAGATCGTGAGGAAAAGGCTCGTAGAGCATCTAGAGGGAAATAACTTTGTAACGCACCACCAACATGGGTTCAGGGATGGTAAATCGTGCCTCACAGGTTTAATAGAATTTTATGACCAAGCAACAAAAATTAGGCAGGAAAGAGAAGGGTGGGCCGACTGCATTTTCCTGGATTGCCAAAAAGCCTTTGACACAGTACCGCACAAAAGGCTGTTAAAAAAGTTGGAGCAACAGGCAGGAGTAAAAGGGAAGGTGCTCCAGTGGATAAGGGAGTACTTAAGCAACAGGAAACAGCGAGTAACGGTGAGGGGGGAGACATCAGAGTGGCGAGATGTCACCAGCGGAGTCCCACAGGGCTCAGTACTTGGACCCATCCTGTTTCTAATATATGTGAACGATCTTCCGGAGGGTATAGACTCATTCCTCTCAATGTTTGCTGATGATGCAAAAATTATGAGAAGAATCAAGACGGATGAAGATAGACAGAGACTACAGGATGACCTGGATAAACTGGAGGAATGGTCTAGAAAATGGCTGCTAAAGTTCAACTCGGGAAAGTGTAAGGTGATGAAATTAGGAGAAGGGAGCAGGAGGCTGAACACAAGGTATCATTTGGGAGGGGAAATCCTGCAAGAGTCAAATAGAGAGAAAGATCTGGGGGTTGATATCACACCGAACCTGTCCCCAGAAGCCCACATCAAAAGAATATCATCAGCGGCATATGCTAGACTGGCCAACATAAGAACTGCCTTTAGAAATTTGTGTAAGGAATCTTTCAGAACCTGTATACCACTTATGTAAGACCAATCCTGGAGTATGCAGCTCCAGCCTGGAGTCCATACCTAGTTAAACACAAGACAAAGTTAGAGAAGATTCAGCGGTATGCCACCAGGCTCGTCCCGGAACTGAGAGGATTGAGCTACGAGGAAAGGCTAAAGGAGCTGAACCTCACATCCCTGGAAAACAGAAGAGTAAGGGGAGACATGATAACCACCTACAAAATTCTCAGGGGAATTGACAGGGCGGACAAAGACAAACTCTTCACCACGGGTGGGACACGAACAAGGGGACACAGGTGGAAACTTAGTACCCAGATGAGCCACAGAGACGTTAGAAAGAATTTTTTCAGTGTCAGAGTAGTTAATAAATGGAATGCACTAGGAGTGATGTGGTGGAGGCTGACTCCATACACAGTTTCAAATGTAGATATGATAGAGCCCAGTAGGCTCTGGAATCTGTACACCTGTTGATTGACAGTTGAGAGGCGGGACCAAAGAGCCAAAGCTCAACACCCGCAAGCACAATTAGGTGAGTACACCACACACACACACAGAAACGGACAGAGAGAAAGACCTAGGGGTTGATATCAGACCACTCCTGTCTCCTGAAGCCCCACATAAAATGAATTACATCTGCGGCATATGCGAAACTGACTAACATCAGATCAGCATTCAGGAACCTGTGTAAGCCCGCCAAACACACACCGAAACTAAAACGTTGCTACAACGTTCGAACAAGTTTTAACACCTCCTAACCAGTTATAACAACCAATATAACAAGTTGAAACAACGTTCTAATACGTCATAAACACGTTAAACCAAGATGTAACAACTTTATTACAGTTGTAACAGCGGAAAATAGAGACAGTTACAGTTTTGTTTACAGGGAGGTATCATTCAGAATCTTGTATACCACATATGTAAGACCAATCTTGGAGCATGCGGCCCCATGGAGCCCGTACCTCTCAAGCACAAACGAAGCTGGAAAAAATTCATACAAGGATGAGAGGAAACCTACAAGGATGAGAGGAAACGGCGAACCAGCGACACTCGAACTAGTCTTCACTCTGAACGACTCCGACATAAGGGAAATCGGTTTTNAGGCTGAAACAGGGGCATGGGAAGCAGCCAGGGTGATCAAACGCAAGAATTGCTAAACCAAGTTCTGGAGGAATTCAGGAGGGATATGAATGAAATGAGGATCACAATTAACAACCTGCAAAGTGAGCTGACATCAGCAAGGGAGGAGATCAAATCTCTCACAGCGAAAAATAAAGAGACCGAGCATCAGATTATCATCTAAAGGGAAGGTGGGAATGTTACATTGGAAGGAAATGCCTCTGTACCTGAAACATTTGCGGACATACTGAAAAGGAGCTCAGAAGCAATGGCCACAGTGAGGGAGGTAGCCATGCAAGCTGCTACCTCACAGGAAGCAGCAAGGTGCACCACTCAGCTGCTGGAGAGAAAAAGATCAGTGGTAGTTGTAGGCATCAAAGAACAGGAAGGATTCAACAGGCAAGAATGGAATGGCAAGGATAGAGAGGCAGTACATGGGCTACTGAAGGGGTTACAGATAGAAGGGACTGAAAAAAAACATTGAGAAGGTTTTCAGGTTGGGCTGGTACAACAAGGACAGAAACTGACTGGTGAAGGTGGTGTTTACAAACGAGGCCACCAAAGATGTTATTTTAGAAAGGAAGAGTCGTCTGCAGTATGTGGAGGAATACAAGAAAGTATTCCTACAGAGGGACAGGACGAAGGAGGAGAGAGCCAGGGCAGCAGAGGCAAGGAGGAAGAGTGGGGAGAGAGGAGTAAACCTGGAAATCGCAGCCCCCAACACAACAGTCCCAGAGATAAGAGGGGAACCCACAGCCAGCATCCCAGCAACACCAAAGGGGAAGGCAACACCACCACTCCCCTCTGCATAGAAACCCTTCCTTTCCCTCACCCTACCTGCCCCCACCTAACCCTCCCTCCCCCCCCACCCCATTCTGACCCTATCACCCCTGCCCCACTCCCATCATGTCCCCCCTCCCACCTTCGCCCCTCTGTCCCCCCTTCCCCTTCATCCCATACCCTCCCTATCACTCCTCCCCCTCACCCCGTATCCTCCATGTCCCCCCCTATCTCCTTAACCCACACCCTACCTGTCCCCACCTTCCCTTGAACCCCCAACCCCCCCACCCCAAAATCCTCTGAGACCCTGCAAACCACCTCACAGATCTTGTGACCCAGGGAACAGCTTTTCCCACCAGCAGAATGCTCGCCAAGAAGGGGACTAGAAAATGAACAGAAGAAAGTGAGCTTCAAGGCAATGTACAATAACATAGATGGGATTACAAATAAAACAGTTGAACTCGGAGAATGGGCACTAGAAGAAAACCCAGACATAATAGCACTCACAGAAACAAAGCTAACGAAAACCATAACAAACGCAGTGTGTCCACAGGACTACTGTGTAGTGAGGAAAGAGAGAGAAGGGAGAGTAGGAGGTGGTGTAGCTTTGCTGATAAGAAAAGGTTGGACTTTTGAAGAGATGGTAAATCAGAACTGCTAAGGTTTCAGTGGCTACATATCAGGCACCATAGTAACTGGAGGGCAGAAAATTATGGTAGTAGTCATATATAACCCCCTGCCGAACGACAGAAGACCCAGACAGGAATATGATAGAAACAATATGGCCACCATCAATATAATAGAGAGAGAAACTTCGGTGGCTAGCAGGAACGGATCCAGACTACTAATAATGGGAGACTCCAACCATGGGAAGATAGATTGGGGGAACAGAGACCCACATGGAGGACCAGACACATGGAGAGCTAAGCTGCTGGACGTGGCAACAAGAAACTTTCTCAGTTAATACGGCAAGGGAGCGACAAGAATGATAGGAGAGGACGGACCAGCTATGCTTGATCTGATATTTACCCTAAATGAGTCGGTTATAACGGAAGTTAAGATGGAAGCCCCTGTGGGAATGAGTGATCATAGTGTATTGAGCTTTGAGTACCAGGTTGAGCTAGAAATTATCTCCCCCAAAAAAGAACTGGGAAACAAAAGGCTGGTGTACCGAAAGGGAAACTATGAGGAGATGAATAAATTCATAAGGGATATACAATGGGACACAGAACTCAGAACCAAGTCCGTACAAGACATGATGGACTATGTCACCCAAAAGTGTCAGGAGGCTGTAAGCAGGTTTGTCCCGGCCCGACAGGAAAAAACAAGCAAAAGAAGAATCCATGGTTTACTAGGGAATGTATGAAAGTAAAGGAGCTGAACAAAAGGGCACGGAGGAACTTCCGCAATAACAGAACACCTGAAAGTAGAGAGATACCAGAGAACCAGGAACGAGTATGTTAGTGTGAGAAGAGCAGCAGAGAAAAGGTATGAAAATGATATAGCTAACAAAGCCAAGACCGAACCAAAACTACTACACAGTCACATCAGGAGGAAGACAACAGTGAAGGAACAGGTGATGAAACTTAGGGTGGGTGAGGACAGGTACACAGAGAATGACAGAGAAGACGGCTAATGTAGTCCCAATATACAAAAAGGGTGACAGATAAGAGGCACTGAACTACAGTCCAGTGTCCTTAACTTGTATACCATGCAAGGTGATGGAGAAGATTGTGAGAAAAAACCTAGTAACACATCTGGAGAGACGAGACTTCGTGACAACCCATCAACATGGGTTCAGAGAGGGTAAATCTTGCCTTACAGGCTTAATAGAATTCTACGATTAGGAGACAACGATTAAGCAAAAAAGAGAAGGATGGGCGGAATGCATTTTTTTTTTTGACTGTCGGAAAACCTTTGACACAGTACCCCATAAAAGGCTGATGCATAAGCTTGAGGAGCAAGGCAGGAGTAACTGGTAGGGCATGCCAGTGGATAAGGGAGTACCTAAGCAATAGGAAGCAGAGAGTTACAGTAAGGGGTGAGCCCTCAGATTGGCGTGAAGTCACTAGTGGAGTCCCACAGGGCTCTGTACTCAGACCTATCCTGCTTCTGATGTACGTAAATGATCTCCCAGAGGGTATAGACTCATTCTTCTCAATGTTTGCTGACGATGCCAAAATTATGAGAAGGATTAAGACAGAGGAGGACAGCTTGAGGCTTCAAGAAGACCTGGACAAGCTGCATGAATGGTCGAACAAATTGTTGTTAGAGTTTAACCCAAGCAAATGTAATGTAATGAAGATAGGGGTAGGAAGCAGGAGACCAGATACAAGGTATCATTTGGGAGACGAAATACTTCAGGAGTCAGAGAGAGAGAGAAAGACCTAGGGGTTGATATCACACCAGACCTGTCCCCTAAAGCTTGTATCAAGAGGATAACATCAGCGGCATATGCCAGGTTGGCTAACATAAGAACTACATTTAGAAACTAGTGTAAGGAATCTTTCAGAACATTATATACCACATATGTCAGACCAATCCTGGAGTATGCGGCTCCAGCATGGAGTCCATATCTAGTCAAGCATAAGATATCTAGTCAAGCATAAGACTAAACTGGAAAAGGTTCAAAGGTTTGCCACCAGACTAGTACCCGAGCTGAGAGGTATGAGCTACGAGGAGAGACTACGGGAATTAAACCTCACTTCGTTGGAAGACAGAAGAGTTAGGGGGGACATGATCACCACATTCAAGATTCTCAAGGGAATCGACAGGGTAGATAAAGACAGGTTATTTAACACAAGGGGCACACGCACAAGGTGACACAGGTGGAAACTGAGTGCCCAAATGAGCCACAGAGATATTAGAAAGAACTTTTTTAGTGTCAGAGTGGTTGACAAATGGAATGCATTAGGAAGTGATGTTGTGGAGGTTTACTCCATACACAGTTTCAAGTGTAGATATGATAGAGCAAAATAGGCTCAGGAATCTGTACACCTGTTGATTGACGGTTGAGAGGCGGGACCAAAGAGCCAGAGTTCAACCCCCGCAAGCACAACTAGGTGAGTACACATACACACTGTCGGGGTTCGCGGTGGGGGGTGAGCCACGGTATACAAGGACTTTATCCCTGATATCCTCTCAAAGCGGTTGTTCTGACGATGGCCGTTACTCACCATAGTCCTACGGGTCTTCCCTCGATCCTCTTGGCGCCACTGCACGCCCAGGAGAGTACCCCAGTCGATCTCCCAACCGGCCTCAGGTCGTAGAGTGAGTGGAGACACAGATTGTTCCCTCAGTTTGTGTGCCCGCCCCGACAAGGACTCTCACACTGCCTTCAAGGTCGCCAACTGGTGTTTTTAGGTGTCCAGTAACACTACAGTGGTGTTGTGTAATTGTGGTAATTGTGACAAGAGCAAACTCGATTAGTTTGGTATCAGGCAAGTAATTACTTCTGTCCCTCTGTCTTTTTTATCTTTTCGCAGTCACAAGGTATATGGAGGGGATGATATAAACTCCAAGGAGTTTTGGTATTTTACTTAAAAACAACGAGATATATATGCATCAATAAACACATCAGAAACAAGTATAACAGCTGCTCTCTCCTCAGCAAATAATCTGGAGCACACCGGATGGTAACACATGGCAACCCCTCGCGTCACCTGTCAAATATCAGCTGATCCCAGGCCCTAGCACTCGTGAGAAAGATTATTGCTTGTTTTTCTATGGCGTCGCGATCCCCGTTTCTTTAACTTTTCGCGAACCACTATATTTACCATTCACATGACATATTTATGATTCCAATAGAACGCGATACACCACCTCACTAGTCTCACGATCAATAACTTATTCTCACTGCACTCAAAGTGATATTTCTCTGAACCAAGAAGCTACACTGTTCTTGATAATATTTACTATGCACGCACTTAATCACTGTACTATAATGTCTCTGAATCTATAATTCCTCTTAAAAGGCGATATCACAAGTAATCACTTCACATATATGAGATTATTCAGTACACAGGCATATACATGGATAAATCATTAATCAATACACAGGCATATATATATATATATATATCATGGAGATCAATCACAGCATTTATATATAGTCTGGGCTCATAGCCTAACACCAATAACTGGTTCACTAGTAATATATATTATGATCACAGGAAATGAATTCTAGACACAGCAACTTCTTTAGTAAATCCTGGTGCTTGCACACTCCACACACACATATATATATATATATATATATATATATATATATATATATATATATATATATATATATATATATATATATATATATATATATATATATATATATATAACTGAAAACTCACACCCCAGAAGTGACTCGAACCCATACTCCCAGGAGCAACGCAACTGGTATGTACAGGGATGCCTTAAACCACTTGACCATCACGACCGGACAAAAGGAAGTGATAGCCGTGGCTATATGAACCACTTCCCCGCCGGCACCTGGATGGTTATCTTGGGCATAGCATTTTATCAAATCACTTTTATCAAATCACAAATTTTATCAAAAATTTGTGATTTGATAAAATGCTATGCCCAAGATAACCATCCAGGTGCCGGCGGGGAAGTGGTTCATATAGCCGCGGCTATCACTTCCTTTTGTCCGGTCATGATGGTCAAGTGGTTTAAGGCATCCCTGTACATACCAGTTGCGTTGCTCCTGGGAGTATGGGTTCGAGTCACTTCTGGGGTGTGAGTTTTCAGTTGTATCTAGTCCTGGGGACCATTCAGGCTTGTTTGCATATATATATATATATATATATATATATATATATATATATATATATATATATATATATATATATATATATATATATATATATACGAATACTGTGAGTACTCTGTGATGCCCCACTATGCACACTGTGCCCTCTGTGACATAGATCCAGGTGAGACTTGCTCACTACATGAAAAATCCTCTGGCAAATATATATAGCTAACTAAAGGGGAATTGGGAGGGTAACTGTAAACACCTACTTCACCTATCCTATGATGAGAGTTGAGTTGCAGCTCCTGGTCCAGGCTCTCGCCTCGTACACCCTCTAGAAACACAAGCCAACGTCCCAGGATGATCGCGTCTCGCCGCTTCTGTACACTGCAGGTCCGTGCTCCTCCTCCACGCCTTGCAGGGTTGGAGTCGGTCTCTTGGCCGTCAACTTTCCTCCCAACTACGGCAGCCAGCCTACATCTCGGCGGTAGTCGTACGGATTCCCAAATAGTTCCTTGTCGCTGTACTCCCAATGGAACTGGCCCCCACCACTACGATGTCACTGTGAAGTTATCAGACGTCCTAGACGATACTGCTTAAGCTCCACCCGCACAGCACTCGACTCCAGAGCACTTGAAGCTCAATATACTGTCTATTCCCTCGTCGGTCCTCACTCTTGGAATGAAGGAAGACTTCTCGACATGCCTGCATACATCTGGTGACTCGTAAGGTTCCACAGGATTGTCGTCTTAATGTCAAACTTGACAGGACCGTCGATCACACGTCCAACCTAGTTGACAAGTCGGTCAACTAGGTTCCCTCACGGTGGAATGGCCCAGCCACTAAGCTGCCTCCTACACGGGTGAACTGCCAAGGACGTCACACACGTCCATGCCCGGTCCACTTCTTGCAACACACCTGTCCCGGAGCACTTGTTGCTCAATATTCCGTCAATTCCTTATTTGGTCCACTCCTGGGATGAAGGAAGACCTCTCAGAGTGCGTGCTGACAACAGGAGATGCTTATATCCACCGGAGCTCGGGTAATCCGTCACTCTGACAGGATGACCGGTCGCACGTCTTGCCTCGCGGATGTGTCGTGTGATACTGATGGCACCAAGGCGTCGCCCTTCCTATGTGACGTCACATTTGCCAAGGGAGGTTTTCATTGGCTCCCAGTGCCACGTCGCTGACGGTGACCAATCTGGTGACACTGACGTCACACAGTTTTGGTGGGAGAACAGAGTAGCCAGCGCCATATTGGCTTCCTAAAGGGCCTATCCCACAGGCCAAAATACTCTACTTTCACAAATTTCTCGGCTCCGCGAGAACACTATACTCTCCCACATATGTTAAACTGAGGCCCGCAACGTAGAGAATGCTTGGGAATAGTGGACATGACTCTTACAGCAGGCGTGGGAGAATTAGAAGGGGGGGGAACACCGTCACAACACACACACACACACACACAGGAGGAAAGGAGGAGGAGGAGGTTCCAGGAGGTCTTCACAATAGAACAAGGTGAGGTCACTGTGCTAGGAGAAAGGGAGGTAAATCAGGCGGCCTTGGAAGAGTTCAAAATTACGAGAGAGGAGGTAAAGAGACACCTGCTGGATCTGGATGTTAGGAAGGCTGTTGGGCCAGATCGGATCTCACCTTGGATACTGATAGAGTGTGCAGAGGCACTTTGCTTGCCACTCTCCATAGTGTATAGTAAGTCACTGGAGACGGGAGACCTACCAGAAATATGGAAGACGGCGAATGTGGTCCCATTATACAAAAAGGGCGACAGGCAAGAGGCACTGAACTACAGGCCAGTGTCCTTGACTTGTATACCATGCAAGGTGATGGAGAAGATCGTGAGAAAAAACCTGGTAACACATCTGGAGAGAAGAGACTTCGTGACAAATCGCCAACATGGCTTCAGGGAGGGCAAATCTTGCTTTACAGGCTTGATAGAATTCTACGATCAGGTGACAGAGATTAAGCAAGAAAGAGAGGGCTGGGCGGACTGCATTTTCTTGGATTGTCGGAAAGCCTTTGACACAGTACCGCATAAGAGGCTGGTACATAAGCTGGAGAGTCAGGCAGGTGTAGCTGGTAAGGTGCTCCAGTGGATAAGGGAGTACCTAAACAATAGGAAGCAGAGAGTTACGGTAAGTGGTGAGACCTCCGATTGGCGTGAAGTCACCAGTGGAGTCCCACAGGGCTCTGTACTCGGTCCTATCTTGTTTCTGACATATGTAAATGATCTCCCGGAGGGTATCGATTCATTTCTCTCAATGTTTGTGGACGATGCCAAAATTATGAGAAGGATTAAAACAGAAGAGGACTGTTTGAGGCTTCAAGAAGACCTAGACAAGCTGAAGGAATGGTCGAACAAATGGTTGTTAGAGTTTAACCCAACCAAATGTAATGTAATGAAGATAGGTGTAGGGAGCAGGAGGCCAGATACAAGGTATCATCTGGGAGAGGAAATTCTTCAGGAATCAGAGAAAGAAAAAGACTTGGGGGTTGATATCACGCCAGACCTGTCTCCTGCAGCACATATCAAGAGGATAACATCAGCGGCATATGCCAGGTTGGCCAACATACGAACGGCATTCAGAAACTTGTGTAAAGAATCATTCAGAACTTTGTATACCACATATGTCAGGCCAATCCTGGAGTATGCAGCCCCAGCATGGAGTCCATATCTAGTCAAGGATAAGACTAAACTGGAAAAGGTTCAAAGGTTTGCCACCAGACTAGTGCCCGAGCTGAGAGGTATGAGCTACGAGGAGAGACTACGGGAATTAAACCTCACTTCACTGGAAGACAGAAGAGTTAGGGGGACATGATCACCACATTTAAGATTCTGAAGGGAATTGATAGGGTAGATAAAGACAGGCTATTTAACACAAGGGGCACACGCACAAGGGGACACAGGTGGAAACTGAGTGCCCAAATGAGCCACAGAGATATTAGAAAGAACTTTTTTAGTGTCAGAGTGGTTGCCAAATGGAATGCATTAGGAAGTGATGTGGTGGAGGCTGACTCCATACACAGCTTCAAGTGTAGATATGATAGAGCCCAATAGGCTCAGGAATCTGTACACCAGTTGATTGACAGTTGAGAGGCGGGACCAAAGAGCCAAAGCTCAACCCCCGCAAGCACAATTAGGTGAGTACACACACACACACACACACACACACACACACACACACACATTTGAGTTGTGACCATCGCGTTGGATGGACGTGGGTTTGGAGCTCCTAGTTTACTAATGGAGTGGGAGGGGTAATCAGG
Organism: Procambarus virginalis; assembly: GCA_020271785.1. Lineage (NCBI taxonomy): Eukaryota > Metazoa > Arthropoda > Malacostraca > Decapoda > Cambaridae > Procambarus > Procambarus virginalis. Next base: position 6,731 of record WNGS01028683.1, on the reverse strand, counting down.
CAACTTCGAAGTGAAAAAGTGTGTACAAGTGAATGAAAAAACCGTTGGGTTTTGACCAAAGCCATAAGGTAGTGAAGAAAAACAGTATAAGTAGCGTATTTGAAAATAGTGAAATACTGTGGCAGTGTACAGCGTGGAGCGGGCCTCACCGACCTCTGACCGTGACCTCACCCTCTGACCGTGACCTCATCCCCGGCAGCAACCCATCACCACGTGGGAGACCTTTGGAGATTCACTCACCTATTGTGTTAGCAGGACGGTAAGATACTTGGAGCCTCCCTGTGGGTAAGGTTGGATTATAGCAATGACTAGGTCAGGAAGGGCGTCTAGGTCCAGCAGTATTATGATTGAAGAAGAAGATAGGTTTGTGGAGAAGATGATTGGGAAATTTGTAGAGAAGAGGGATGTCTGGGTAGGTGATCTAATCCAGGGGATCAAAAGTGAAATCTTTAACAAGATACAGGACGAGGTTCAAAGACTCAAACAAGAGTTTAGGGATTATATTCAAGAGGAAATCAGAAAGAGCAGGGTAGAATGGCAAGGAGAAATAACTAGGCTTGCTAATGAATTTGGCAGGCATGGGGGAGGCTTGGCAGGGGAAGGGGTAGTAGGAGTAGGTGGAGTAGCAGGAGTGGGAGGGGTGGGGGTCAGCCAGGGAGGGGGCTACCAGCATGACCCTGACCTGAGAAAGAGGACAATCATAATCCATGGATTGCTTGAAGTCAGGGCACCATCCAGGCAGGAAAGGATGGAGATTGAGGATTTGGAGCTACAGGGGATTTTGAGGGACATGAGAGCCCATATGGCAGGGAATGAAGTGGAAGTCCACCGCCGCATTGGACCATACAACTGTAACAGGAAACGACCTGTCCTGGTACAGTTCACAAACGAAGAGGCAGTGGACTACATACTGCATCACAAACACTTACTCAGAGATAGCGAAAATTACTACAATGTATATATTGACAAGTTCATGACGAAGGAGGAGCAGGTAGCCCACAGAGCAAGCAAACTTCCACGATACAACTCTTCCCATTTGAGCATAGGTACACACCCCACTGCTAATCCACCCCAGGATAACCAGCTTCTCACAACTGCTTCTCAGGTTACTCCCTCCCCAAATCAGACCTCCTTGCCCTTGCTTATATCCCCAACACCTCCCTTGACCCTCTGACCCCACTGCAGTCAATTTCATCCCACATTCCAAGGACCCCCTCATCACCTCAACCCCCAAAACCCGTCCAGCCCTCATTCCCTCAACCCCCAAAACCCACCCAGCCCTCATCCCCTCAACCCCAAAAACCCACCCAGCCCTCATCCCCTCAACCCCAAAACCTACCCAGCCCTCACCCTCCTCATCCCCTCTCCTTCCATGTGACCCCCCACCCTTGCGAGGGGGGTGGGAGGTTCCCCCCCCCTCTCTATCCTTCCCCCTCCCGACCTCTCAACCTCTATCTGACTCCCAACCTTACGCTATCTCCCAACCCCTCTATGCCTATCAGACCCTCCCTAATCTTCAGACCCAGTATGCCCTTCCTACTCCAGACCTACCTACCCAGGCCCTACCCCAAACCCTCCTACCTACCTTCCTAGAAGCCCAGCCCCCATTAACCCCCCAAGCACCCCTCCCGACCTCTTTCACCCCCCATACACCCCCCGGACCCCCCCAGACACCCCCCGGATCCCCCCGGACACCCCCCGGATCCTCCCCGCCCCCAGTCATCCCCCAGACACCCCCCAGATCCCCCAGGTCCCCCCTGCCCCCAGTCACCCCCCAGACACCCCCCAGATCCCCCAGACCCCCAGAGGAAGGGAGAACTCTGGTACAGGAGTTTCCATGAAGAATCTCAAGGTTTGGTACACCAATGCTGATGGGGTATCTAATAAAGCAGAAGAGATAAAAGAAAGAGTGAGTGAGGCAAATCCTGACATAGTTGCAATTGTGGAAACTAAAATTAATGACATGATCTCAGATGCAATCTTTCCTGAAGGGTACCAGGTGATAAGAAAAGAGAGGACACAGAGACAGGGAGGGGGAGTGGCACTCCTAATAAAGCGGAAATGGAAGTTTGAAGACCTGGGAAATCGGGTTACCAATGAGTGCACAAGCTTCATACATGGAACTTTGACAGTAGATGGGAGGAAGATTGTGATCTTGGTAATCTACAATCCCCCACCAAACAGTAGAAGACCCAGACAGGAGTATGATGACAACAACAAGGCATGCATAGATGAACTGCAGAAGGCAGCAACACTAGCCCACAGAATGAGAGCGAAGCTGCTGATCATGGGGGACCTAAATCATGGAGAGATAAATTGGGAATCAAGGAATCCCCATGGAGGGGACGAAACGTGGGGAGCAAAATTAGTAGATGTTATAGACAGGAATTTCCTAACACAGCATGTGAAGGAAGACACAAGGGAAAGAGGAGGAGATGCACCGAGCCTATTAGACCTGATTTTCACCCAGAACGTAGAAGATATCGAGAATTTGGAGCATGAAATACCTCTAGGGGCCAGTGACCATTGTGTCCTAGTCTTTGACTACATGATGGAATTCAAACTTGTGACCATGGGACAAGAGATCTGGGAAAGGAGAGTTGACTACAGGAAAGGGGACTATAGGAGGATAAGGGACTATCTGGGAGAAGTGCAGTGGGAGGAAGAAATTAGAGGAAAAACAGTCCAAGATATGATGGACCTAGTCATACAGAAATGCCAAGAGGCCGAAGAGAGATTTATACCAACAGTAAAGGGAAAAAATAAGAAGGAATATAATAACCCATGGTTTAATAGACAGTGTCAGGAAGCAAAAATGGCCAGCAGGCGGGAGTGGAGGAATACAGAAGACAAAGGACAGAGGACAACAGGATCAGATGCAACAGAGCTAGGAACGATTACATTAACATCAGACGGACATCGGAAAGGGACTATGAGAACGATATTGCAATCAAAGCGAAAAAAACAACCTAAGCTACTACACAGTCATATAAGAAGAAAAATGTCGGTGAACGACCAAGTGACAAGACTAAGGAAGGCAGAGGGGACATATACTGAAAGTGACAAGGAAATCTGTGAGGCACTGAATGCCAGTTTCCATGGAGTGTTCACTACCGAGCCCGAGCAGCTCCCATTGTTGGAAGGGGTTACCCTAGATGAAAGACTATCAGATATAGAGGTGACAGTAGAGGAGGTAATGAAACAGTTGACAACTCTAGATGCATCTAAAGCAGTAGGACCAGACAAAGTATCACCGTGGATACTAAAAGAAGCAGCGCAGGCCCTCAGCGTGCCTCTGGCAATGATCTTTAATGAGTCACTTATGTCGGGAGAATTGCCCAGTTGCTGGAAGAAGGCAAATGTCGTGCCGATCTTCAAGAAAGGCGATAGGGAGGAGGCACTTAACTATAGACCTGTATCACTGACAAGCATCCCCTGAAAAATACTGGAAAGAATAATTAGGCTACGACTGGTTGCACACCTGGAGAACATTAGGTTTGTGAACAAGCATCAACATGGGTTCTGGACAGGGAAATCGTGCCTAACAAACCTTCTGGAATTCTATGATAAATAACGAGGATAAGACAGGACAGAGATGGTTGGGCAGACTGCATATTTCTGGACTGCCAAAAAGCCTTTGATACAGTACCGCACATGAGACTGCTATTCAAACTCGAGAGGCAGGCGGGGGTAGGGGAAAGGTCCTAGCATGGATAAGGAACTACCTAACAGGAAGGAGCCAAAGAGTTACGGTAAGGGGCGAGAAGTCGGACTGGCGAACAGTAACAAGTGGAGTACCACAAGGATCGGTGCTGGGACCAATTCTATTTCTTGTATATGTTAACGACATGTTTACGGGTGTAGAGTCCTACATGTCGATGTTTGCGGATGACGCAAAGTTGATGAGAAGAGTTGTGACAGATGAGGATTGCAGGATCCTCCAAGAGGACCTGAACAGGTTGCAGAGATGGTCAGAGAAATGGCTACTGGAATTCAACACGAGCAAATGTAAAGTTATGGAAATGGGACTAGGAGATAGGAGACCAAAGGGACAGTACACAATGAAGGGGAACAGCCTACCTGTGACGACGCGCGAAAGAGACCTGGGTGTGGACGTAACACCTAATCTATCTCCTGAGGCACATATAATAGGATAACGACAGCAGCGTACTCTACACTGGCAAAAGTTAGAACATCATTCAGAAACCTAAGTAAGGAGGCATTTAGGGCTCTTTACACTGCCTACGTGAGGCCAGTCTTAGAGTATGCCGCCTCATCATGGAGTCCCCATCTAAAGAAGCACATAATGAAACTGGAAAAGGTTCAGAGGTTTGCAACGAGACTCGTCCCAGAGCTACGAGGGATGGGGTATGAGGAGCGCCTGGGGGAACTATGCCTTACGACACTAGAAAGAAGAAGGGAGAGGGGGACATGATAGGAACGTATAAAATACTCAGAGGGATTGACAGAGTGGACATAGACGAAATGTTCACACGGAATAGTAACAGAACGAGGGGACATGGATGGAAGTTAGAAACTCAGATGAGTCACAGAGATGTTAGGAAGTTTTCTTTTAGCGTGAGAGTAGTGGGAAAATGGAATGCACTTAAGGAACAGGTTGTGGAAGCCAATACTATTCATAATTTTAAAACCAGGTATGATAGGGAAATGGGATAGGAGTCATTGCTGTAAACAACTGATGCTCGAAAGGCGGGATCCAAGAGTCAATGCTCGATCCTGCAGACACATATAGGTGAGTACATATAGGTGAGTACACACACACACACACACACACACACACACAACACACACACCCAACCACACACACACACACACACACCACACACACACACACACACCCACACACCACCCACACAGACTCACGTACACACCCACACCCACACACACACACACACACACCACACACAACACACACACACACACACACCCACCCCACACACCCACCAACACACCCACACACACCACACACACACCACGTCACACACACACACGCAGAACTTCCTCCTGCCCCAAGCAGGCCTGAGGAAGACCTAAGCCCTCCATCCCCCACTCCACCTCCTTTGAACCCCTGGAAACTACCTCACAGGAGGAGGAGCCTACCCAAGTAACAATGACCATAGAACAACTTCCTACACTTGTGGGGAGTGAGGGTGAAATTGGATATAAGAAAGTGAGCTTCAAGGTAATGTACTCAAACATTGATGGGATTACCATAAAGCAAGTGAACTGGCAGAAAGGTGCAAGAAGAAACCCTGATGTAATAGGACTAACAGAAACAAAATTGTCAGAGTCATAACAGATGCTGTGTTTCCAAAGGACTACTATATAGTAAGGAAAGAGAGGGAGGGGAGAGGAGGTGGAGGAGTGGCCCTGCTGATAAGGAAGGACTGGAGTTTTGATGAGATGGAAATTCCGGCTGTGACGGATTCAGAGATTACATAACAGGAACTATAACAATGGGTGGACCTAAGATAATAGTGGCAGTCATTTACAACCCTCCCCTAAATGACAGAAGACCAAGACAGGAGTTTGATAGGAACAACATGGCAACCATTAATATATAGAGAAAGCAGCTTCAGTTGCCTGCAGAATGGCTCCAGTCTCTTAATCATGGGCGATTTCAACCATGGAAAGATAGACTGGGAGAATGGGGACCCACATGGTGTGCAGATACATGGAGAGCTAAACTCCTGGAAGTGGCAACAAGGAATTTTCTGAGCCAGCATGTCAAGGAACCCACGTGAGTGAGAGGTAATGACGAACCAGTTAGACTCGGCTTGATATTCACCCTGAATGAGTCAGAAATAAGGGAAGTCAAAGTTGAAGCCCCCATAGGAATGAGTGACTACAGTGTACTGACCTTTGAGTACTTGGTGGAGGTAGGGATAACCTATCCAAGGATGGGAGTGGAGGAAAAAGACTGAATTACCGAAGAGGAAATATGACGAGATGAGGAGCTTCCTCAGAGGAATACCATGGGAAACAGAACTTAGAGACAAGAATGTGCAGGTCATGATGAATTTTGTCACCCAGAAGTGCCAGGAAGCTGCAGACAGGTTTATCCCTGTCCAAAAGGAGAAAAACGAAAAACAACAGAAAACCCATGGTTCAACCAGGAATGCAAGGTAGCGAAGCAACTGAGTAAAAGAACATGGAGAAATTACAGAAATAACAACACACCAGAGAGCAGGGAGAGATACCAGAGGGCCAGAAATGAGTACCTCAGAGTGAGGAGGGAAGCAGAGAGACAGTTTGAAAATGACATCGCGAGTAAAGCCAATACCCAACCAAAGCTGCTCCACAGCCACATCAGGAGGAAAACAGCAGTGAAGAACAAGTGATGAAGCTGCGAAAAGCGGAGAACAGATACACAGAGAATGACAAGGAGGTGTGTGAAGAACTCAACAAGAGATTCCAGGAGGTCTTCACAATAGAACAAGGAGAAGCCCCTGCACTAAATGGAGGTGGCAAATCAAGCAACCTTGGAGGAATTTGACCTCACCAGTGATGAGGTCAAAAGGTGTCTGCTGGAGCTGGATGTGACAAAGGCTGTTGGGCCTGACAGAATCTCACCATGGATCTAAAGGAAGTGCAGAAGCACTAAGTGTGCCACTCTCTATGGTGTAATACAGGTCACTGGAAACAGAGACTTACCAGAAAGTTGGAAGACAGCTAACGTGGTCCCAATATACAAAGGGTGACAGGCCAGA
>WNGS01028680.1:0-11288 GCA_020271785.1 Procambarus virginalis | reverse complement strand
CAGCGTTTCGGGCAGGTCCTTAATCTAACAGATAATTTTAAGTAGGTAAATTCTTGCAGAATTAATAAAATGATAACAAATACATTGCAACTAAAAAATGAGATGAAAGAGATTAGTAAGTATATTTAAAGCACATTGGTATATTAAAGCTCTCATTGATTACATTGACAGCTTGATTGGTAATTTAAACAAGATTAATAGACACCGTACAGCAGATTGGCAGCACATATAAGACAGCAATGATCACAACGGTAAAGATGTTCGGATTGGGTACATAAAGATTGGGAGATTGGGTTATCTTGAGGTTATCTTGAGATGATTTCGGGGCTTTTTAGTGTCCCCGCGGCCCGGTCCTCGACCAGCCCTCCACCTCCAGGAAGAGCATCCCGTGACAGCTGACTAACACCCAGGTACCTATTTTACTGCTAGGTAACAGGGGCATAGGGTGAAAGAAACTCTGCCCAATGTTTCTCGCCGGCGCCTGGGATCGAATCCAGGACCACAGGGTCACAAGTCCAGCGTGCTGTCCGCTCGGCCGACCGGCTCCCTGGGTAGCAATAGATTCAGTGAAATTTTAAAGCAACAAGTTAAAAAACTATAAAGATGAAATTAGGTACTTTTTAGTATTGTTTTTGAATGACGCAAAAGTTGGACACCTTTTCAATTCAATAGGGAGTGAGTTCCATAGACTGGGTTCCTTTATTTGCATAGAATGTTTACACAGATTAAGTTTGACTCTGGGGATATCAAAGAGATATTTATTTCTGGTGTGGTGATAATGGATCCTATTACATCTGTCCAGGGAGAGTTTCAGAGCAGAATTTGCATTTAAGAACAGGGTTTTGTAAATGTAGTTGACACAAGAGAATTTATGGAGTGAGATTATGTTTAGCATGTTTAGGGAGTTAAACAAGGGGGCTGAGTGTTGTCTGAAAGCAGAATTTGTTATTTTTCTGACAGCAGATTTTTGCTGGGTGATAATGGACTTGAAGTGGTTAGCAGTGGTTGAACCCCATGCACAGATACCATAATTAAGATAGGGATAGATTAGTGCATAATATAGAGAGATGAGAGCAGAGTTAGGTACATAATATCTGATTTTGGAGACTATACCAACTGTTTTAGAGACTTTCTTAGTTATGTGTTGTATGTGGGTACTGAAGTTGAGTCTCTTGTCTAGGAATAGGCCAAGAAATTTTCCATCATTTTTATTGCTAATGTTTACATTGTCTATCTGAAGCTGAATTGCATTTGTAGATTTTCCTCCAAATAAGATGTAGTAGGTTTTTTCTATGTTAAGTGTTAGTTTGTTGGTTAACATCCATAAGTGGACTTTTTTTAGTTCATTATTAACAACGTTATTTAATGTGTGTGGGTTGGGGTTAGAGTAGATGAGGGTAGTATCATCAGCAAACAAAATAGGTTTCAGAATGTTAGAGACATTAGGCAGATCATTGATGTATATAAGAAATAGGAGAGGTCCCAAGATACTGCCCTGTGGCACTGCAACGGTTATTGGTAGAGTGGGAGAGGTTATATTATTGATGGCTACACATTGGTGTCTATCACTAAGATAGGATTGGATATAGTCCAGTGCATGGCCTCGGATTCCATAATGATGGAGTTTACGTAATATTATATAATAGTTTAGTTAGTTCAATTATTATGCACCCCATACCCATCTTGTGGGCGGTAGTGGAAAGGGTTACAGAGGCACATAATGGGCTCAGGGACTGAACCCCACAATTCATTTAGCTAAGCAAGTTACAATCTTGATGAGCTAGTTACAAAATTCAATATAAGTCGTCACATCAACAATGGGTTCGAGATCGACCACAAGTACAGGTTCTAAATTAAGCAACTGACATATGTGGAGAGCTAGTGTCACAATTTATATGTTTGTCCTGCACACCGGCCCCCATCCAGTGGGCAGCGGTGGATAGGTTACAAAAACTTAATTACTACCTACAGTTTGCAAACTGGGGATAATTGACTAAAATTTCTGGTAGCAGATCATTTTGAATGAAATATTTACAAATCGTTGGAACATTGGTTATAGACTTGTCTCTAAATTCACATATCTTTTCGCACTCCATCACATAGTGACGGAGGGTGTGCGAATAATTTTGTTGACACAGTTTACATTTGGTCAGGTCTACATCGGCAGATAATGAGAATTCCCAGAGATACTTGTAACCGAGTCTAAGCCGAGCAGTAGTAACATCTAGAAATCTGCTGATTTTATTGGATGATCCATAGATCTGTGGCTCCTCTTGCATGATAGTATGATGATAGATGGAATTACTGGTGTCAATTTCACTTTGCCTCAGATCTACAAGATCTTGTTGAAGTTCTCGGTGTACTGCTGCCCTCAGATAGCTCATTGACAATCCAAGGTTACACTCAACGTCTCCTTTAAAGGCAGATTCTTTGGCTAACTTATCAGCTCTGTCATGCATTCGGAGGCCAACATGAGATGGAGACCACATGAAATGGACTCTGTTACCATCCTTAATAATTTTGTTGTATTTGTGTCTAGCTTCGGACACGAGTATGTTACAGTTATGTCTTTAAGAGTTGAGAGCATTTAAGGATGATAAGGAGTCACTTACAATTAATGTATCAAATTTGGAGACTTGGACACATTTCAGTGAAAGGAGCAAGGCAAATAGTTCAGTCTGAAGGGTAGAGGCCCAATTGTTTATACGGACTCCCCACTCAAAGTACAAGCCACCGCCCATTGTCAGGACAACTGCACTTCCAGCTGCACCCGTGGTGCGGTGTAGGGAACCATCAGTGTATATGATTTGAAAGAGAGAATGCTCTGTGGACAGAGCATCAATATGGCTTAAGGCGTTGAGCTTTGCCTCAAGACGAAGCTTGGGCTGATCTCTAATTTGCTTCTTGGGTGGAAAGGGAGGGATTAAAACTGGAAAGGGTGTAACTCCCACGGTGCAGGAAAGTGCCGTTGTTGTTTCTCTTGGTACAAATCATGAACCTGATACATTCTAAGTTGAGTTCCAGTTTTTTGTTATCCATTTGGGATAATGCTGATCTTCAATAAAGAAATTCTGGAGGGCTTCTGTGCAAGGGTTAGGATGAGTTAGCCTAAGCATTTTTATACCAATTTGACAGTTAATTTCAATAACACGATCAACAACGCTCGGAATATTAAGCTCCTTTCTCATATTAAGTATCTTTGTGGTACGAGGGCACCCAAGGATTATCCTCAAGGCTTCGTTCTGCAATTTTTCAAGCCCTCCACGCTTTCTTTCAGGCATCAAAACAAGCAGAGGTGCAGCATAATCCACTAAAGATCTGATGTATGCAAGGTACATCATTTTGACATTCTGACATTGGCACCATAGCCTGAGTGATAACCTGCAACAGCCTTGAGAGCTCGGAGCCTCTCTTTATGCTGACGACAGAGTCTGAATACAACAGGACCATACAGTGGCACCTCAAGGCCAAGGTATTTGAATCTGTTTACATAGTCAAGCTGGGAGCCATCAGACAGTTGCATCTTGCGAACAGCTCCTCCCTGCCTGGGTGGGCGCCGATTTGTATCTTTGTTTTCTCTGCTGAGATAATTAAACCTAGGTCCTGACATGAGTCTAATACAGAGTTAAGAGTGTTCTGCGTGTTAGCATACCCAGTGGTGTGTATCATTATATCATCAGCATAGCTAATGATGTGGACGTTGGGTTTGCTCGGTATAGAGTTTAACAGCGTGTTTATTAAGATATTAAATAAGGTAGGACTGAGGACACCACCCTGCGGGGTACCTAGTTCAAAGTCTCTTGTTACACTCCTATGCCCCTGGAAAAATACAGATGACTTCCTGTTGGATAAGTAACCCCTGATCCAAGAAGAAGCCGACCACCAATATTCATTCTTGCAAGCTCACTCAAGATAACATGTCTATTTGCAATATCAAAGGCAGACTTAAGATCTAGGAAGGTGGTATATGACTTTTCAGTGTGCAGGGTAAGAAAGGTGGTGATGCAATGATGCACACTCCTTCCATGCATGAAGCCATATATCTGGGGGGATAGCATGGTTCTTATTCTATGGAGGAGACGGTTTAGGACCATTCTCTCGAATGTTTTGCAAATGCAGCTAGTAAGGGAAATTGGGCGGAAAGCATTCTCTTGATTTGGCTTGGGAATTGGAATGATTATACTGTTGGTCCAAGAGATAGGAAGTTCCCCAGTAACATAGCTCATATTATACAGCTCAAGCAGGGGATTTCCTGGTACTAAAGGGAGCAGACGCAATATGTCATAAGTGATACCATCTTCACCGGGGGATGTGGCTTTGCCTTTGTTTAGGGCCGCGAGTAATTCAAACTCAGTAAATGGCACGTTGCATTCATCTTCCTTGTGGAGCATGAAGTCAACGAGCCTTTCTCGATTTCCGTAACCAGCATTTAATCTGAACTGTGTGTCTGGGGGAAGATTATTGAAGCTAGAGGTGGTTGCCCAAGCATCGACTAACTCGTTTGCTCTGTGTAGAGGGTGATCGAGGGTGTGCTACTTGGCCGATCTTATCGCCTTTAATTCTTGTAATATCCTTCCATGCCTGGCTGAGAGGGGTGTGAGAGTTGAGACTGTTAACAAAAGCTTCCCAGTTATCTTGCCTGAGCTTTGTCATGCGCTCCGACGCCTTGGCTAGGGCTTTCTGAAAGAGCTTGAGCATTGCTGGCGTACGTGTTTCCCTATATGCAAGTCCAACTCGTCTGGCAGTGCGGTTCAAAGTACGCAGTTTGGGGTCATTGTAATAGGCATGGTGTTTGTTACCTTTCATATCGTTTCGACTATTGGATGGTGCAGGGGGCCGACCTAAAGGGTCAGCAAACATCTGAATGCTCTGTACTAGACCGTCGTTAAATGTCTGGACTGTGGAGAGATCATAAGTGCTGTACCACTCTGACACATGAGCAACAAAGTCTTCACGTCGAGCTGGAGGAACACTGAGCCTTTTGCGTTTAAAAGTTCCACCGGGCAGGATGGTATTTCCTATACATAGAGTAGTCAATCTAGGGTGATGATCTGACAACAAATCTGTTACAATAGATGATGTGCACCAGACGTGAGAGACGTTAAAACCAACACAGAGGTCTAGAATGCCTCCACAAATATGCGTGGGTTCAAGGTCACCCACAATCTGCACATCTTGGTGACTATTTAGTAGCGACAGCAGTTGATTCCCATTACCGTTACTGAAGCGAGAGCCGCCAATGTCCTTGTGTCTAGCATTGTAGTCACCAAGAATGATGGTTGGCTCTGCTTGAGCGCAGGCCGGAAGATCAATATAATTTAACTTTCCTGCTGGAGCATATAGATTAAATACATTGAGGACAGAGTTGCCCACATAGATCCTCACTCCATGATACTGTTGACCCGCAGTTTGTTTTTCTGGCAGAAGTTGATGGGGTAGGGATTGTTTGATGTATAGAATGCAAGAGTTACTGGATCTGAGGTTGTAAGAAACAAATGAGGGCAATTTCGGGGTGAGGATCTTGCGGGAACTCTGCACTCCTGGAGACATACAATATCGATGTGTTCAGTTGTTACTTTGTGTTGTAACAATAAAAAAATATACTAATGGAAACAATTTATTGAAAATAAAGAAAATCACTCGTCTTATTAGGTTAGGCAAATCGGGCCTTGCATTATAGGCCGAGAAGTGCGTTCTGGCTTCTAGATACGATATATATATATATATATATATATATATATATATATATATATATATATATATATATATATATATAGTAGTAGGCATCCATCAGTCTCAGGAGACTATGGAGTTGCACTCTGGTTGTCGGTCTGGAGTGGCCTCACCAGGGCGCAAAGCCTGGGTAGGTTGAATCGGGGGAGAAGCTGTTACCCAGGCAGCAGGTCCCACCTCTCCACGGCGCTGAAAGTCTCCAATGGAAAGGCATACGCCAATACGATTGGTTCCAGCGCCGTCGCAGGAACTGTGAGTTCCGGGGTGGACCTCGAAGGTGATGAAGAAGGGCACAGGGACCTCCAACCCCGGAGACCGCCGTGGTCGGGGCCGGAGAAGAACCACCCCAACAAGGGCACGAACGACCCCAGCCTCCTGAAGCAGAGCCTGGGGCCGCACAAGCCCCGGGAGGTGTACGTCCCGGTCCCGCACCTACGGGTCCCAGACAGAGATCGTCACAGCCCCCCTTCACCCGAGGCCGGCCTCCTTCAAGACCAAGTAGAGAGAAGAGTGATAATTATTAAATACAACAATTATTATATATATAAAATAATATAATATAATATAATAATAATAATATAATATATATATATATATATATATATATATATATATATATAATATATCGTACCTATAACCAGAACGCACTTCTCCAGCTACTATGCAAGGCCCGATTTGCCTAATAAGCCAAGTTTTCATGAATTAATTATTTTTCGACTACCTAACCTAACCTAACCTAACCAAATTTTTTCGGCTACCTAACCTAACCTATAAAGATAGGTTAGGTTAGGTTAGGTTAGGTAGGGTTGGTTAGGTTCGGCCATATATCTACGTTAATTTTAACTCCAATTAAAAAAAAAATTGATCTCATACTTAATAATGATATGGGTAGCTTTATATTTTCATAAGAAAAAAATTAGAGAAAATATATTAATTCAGGAAAACTTGGCCTATTAGGCAAATCGGTGCCTTGCATAGTAGGCCGATTACGACGTTCTGGCTACTTAGGTACAAAATATATATATAATATATATATTATATATTATATAGTATATATATATAGTATATATAATATATATATATGTGTTATGATGTGTGGTGTGTGTGTGTGTGTGTGTATAATGCGAACAAGCTCGAATGGTCCCCAGGACTATATGGCAACTGTAATATATGTAGTATATATATATATAATATATATATATATTATATATATATATATATATATATATATATATTATAGTATATATACGTATCTAAGAAAATGATGCTAAGAAAATGTTAGAGGGATAGAAGCCCAAAAGATTGAAGATGGCATGTCAAAGCCTCGTCAGCTTGGTCGACGTCATACCTATGTACTTAGATTGAAGGTTACATCCTTCGTGGGGCAAGTGTACAGGTATACAATACCGCTTGACTGCTGTAGAGGGTTCTCTGTCGGCTTCGGGCGTCTGTTTTTGATAAGGAGTCCGGAAGTCCTTCTTGGTTTTGTAAGATATGATCAGGTCCTATGTTTTGGTTAGGAGCATGCCTTTACTCCTTTACGGATTATTCTTTCATTATTCTATTCCTCTTTTTAGTATGTTCACTGTGCATGGATGTATTTTAATATAATTGTTATTGGAGGTATTGTGGTTCTGTTTCCAAGTGTCTTCTTATAGCAGCTTTATTTCGTGTTGCTATATCCTTTGTTCACCAATACCTGAGTTACTCCTTCAAACTCTCACTCACGTTGCTCCATTCGGAGCAGTGGGTAAGCGCTCAACGAATATAAGCATTGAGAACACTGGCTTTGTATCTTTAGGGGCAGTCACTTCTACCGTTCAGGCATAATCCTATGTTGGGTGGCTTGGCTATAATCGTTGGTGCTTAAAAGAGGTTCCTGTTTTTGTTATTAGTACATCCAAGAATTGGCAGATTGTTATTGTTCACTATTTTCATGTGGTAAATCGGAGTAACTGACTTTCTCTCTCTAGATGGGTTTTTAGATCAATTAGTTCATTTGAGTCTTTTACTATTATGAATAGTCATCTACATAACGGCAATATACAGTTGGTTTTTTGTCTGCTACTGAAGACTCTAATCTTCGATGGTTTTCCCATAATAAAAAATTAGCAAATAAAAACTCCTAAAGGGGAGCCTGTCATGTTCATAGAAAAACGGTACTACCGTTTGTTTGTTGCTGCGGCTGAGAGACGCCAGGGAGAGAGAGAGGTAAACAACAGGAGCGTACAGGACGCTACCAGCTTGGGAGCTACTAGTCATGTAATCGTTTAGAAGTATTAAAGTCAGTAGCCAAGTCATGACTTTACATCAACCCTACAACCAAGATTTCCTCAGCTATACACAAACACGGCATTGGCGACGAGGATGAACTGGAAACGCAAGTATTTTTTTCAACTTAAAACACAAGGAAGGAAGCATGCTGTCTCGCCCGGAGGAGGAAGGAGACGCTGTCTGTGAGCACCATAACCCGATGCTGTATGCTAAACCAATGCTTTGTGCTAACCATTGCTGTGTGTGCTAACCATTGCTGTGTTCTAACCAATGCTGTGTGCTACCCCCAAGCTGTGCTGACTAAAGCTGTGATAGAGGAATCTGCCGATGCTGTGTACAAAACGACACTTTGATGTGTACAAAATCCGATGTTTTGGTTACAAAATGACGCTTCGTGCTACAAAAATCTTCTTCACGCTGTGAAACTGAACTGCTGTGCCAACTGCTGAACCAACTGCTGCCAACTGATGTACCAACTGCTGCCAACTGCTGTACCAACTGCTGCCAACTGCTGCCAATTGCAGTACCAACTGCTAACAACTGTGTTGCTGTGAGTAGGAAAAACACACATGTATACAAGCGCAAGGTAAGAAGTCAGTTGCTGCTGCATTGTGCACTGTTGTTGAACTTTTTGCATTAAAATACTTGTGTGCTTTGCAAAATTAAAGTAATTACAGTGAATTCTTAAATAGCATAATACAGTGCATTAAGTGTTTAATATTCTGAGGGAAACATTTAAGTTGATAAGTTTACATTTATTCAGTAAAAAAATGGCAAAATATTACCTCAGTTTTTTCCTGCATTTTGATCCTGACTGTGACCAGGACAAACCTGTCAAAGAGGTGGACCAAATGGCTTAAAAAGGTTTGAAAATTTGTTGATAGTTTCTGACATCAAAACTGCTGAAAGAAAGCGTGCCTTTCTACTTCATCATGCAGGTGATAGAATTTGTGACATCTTTGATACACTGGAAGACACTTGTGGTGCCAAAGATTATGACACTGCATAGGCCAAATTAACTGAGCATTTCAAACTAAGTCAAAATACTGCTATGGAAATTATGCATTTCATGAGAGCGAAACAACTCTCTAAAGAAAACTGTTGAATCAATTAACCATACACGCCTGCAGGATTTAGCAGCCCATTGTGAGTTTTCTGATGTTGACAAAAGAAATAAACCAGCAAATAATTGAAACAATGCACATCTACACGTCTTCGTCGAAGAGCTCTAGAACTTGTTAATGATGAAAAGTTCTCTTACCTAGATACTGGATATTGCTCGTCGAAAGGAAAGATGCTGAAAGTGAGGCTCGTGTCATGGAGTGCAGTGCCAACAACAGTTCTGCTACTGTTACTAACAGTGATGAGGTATGTAAGGTTCAGGGAGGACACCGTAATCATAGAAGATATCATGCCAAACCTAACAGTAAATTGAGCCGAGAACCACATACAACTGGAGTCATGGAACAAGACTCAATCAGTCACAACGACTCACATCAGAGGGTTTCAACAATAAATGTTACAATTTGGGAGGAGACTACCCACACCAAGATAATGTTTGTCCTGCGCAAGGTAAGAAGTGCTATGAGTGTAGAAACTAGGTCATTTTGGTGCTATGTGACGTTCCGCACTAAAGAAACCACAATCAATAAATAAAAGCAATGTCCGAGGATCAGGTCATAGGAGTTCGAGGTGGCAACCACAATATTGCACCTCAAATCAGGAATGTTAATAATATACAAGACAACATTTTATTACAACCAGTATCAGATGACAGAGAAATGTGATTACATTTGTGGAGTACAAGCAACAACAGAATGGAATGATCTTCCAAACAACCCAGAGACTATAGTATACATTGCTGGGATTTGTCTCAAAGTTCTCATTGACCCTGGATCAAACATTGACACCATCGCTGAGTGCCACTATAAAAAAATTAAAAAAACAGTTTCCCAAAGCTTGAAAACTATAATGGCAAGGCCACTGCCGATGCTTCAAAGGAAGCCTTACCAGTGATTGGAACTTTCACTGCAGAGATTAAGTCAAAGAGCGCAATGCTCATTACTACATCACATGTTGTTAGGAATGCAAAAGGAGTCTTTACTCAATTTACAAGACTTCAACCAAATTGGGGGCTACTTCAGCTTTCTAATGCTGTAGCAGTAGAATCTGCAAAAACAATGTTGATGCTATTGTTGCTGATATTTCTGGAATCGATTAAAATCCATAGGTTGTTATACTGAAAGCAAGGTACATCTGCATATCAACCCAGATGTAATTCCAGTTTTGCCCAACCACATCGCCGACAACCATTCCATACTCGCAAGAAAGTCGATGCCGAACTGGATAGGCTGATAGAAACTAGATATCATGAAACCGGTAACAGGCCCAACACCATCGGTAAGCCCAATTGTCACTCCAACAAAGCCGAAGAATCCAGATGAGATACGCATTTGTGTAGGCATGCGTGTTCCCAACAAGGGAATAATGGCGTTGAACGCCAGTCCTACATCCCACTGTAGATGATATGATTTACCGCTTGAATGATGCAAACTGTATTCAGCAAGTTTTGATTTAAACAAGGGCTAACATCAGCTTGAACTTGATGATGAGACTCCATTCATCACAACGTTTACGACACTTCGAGGTCTGTATAGGTACAAGCGCCTGAGTTTTGGTATTAACAGTTCTGCCGAGGTATTCCAGCACATCATCAGCCAGGTATTGCAAGATATATACCTAATGCTGACAACATGTCGGATGACATCATTGTTTATGGCCGTACCCAAGCTTGAACACGGACAAAGCTCTATGTGCAACATTGCAACGCTTACGAGAAAAAGAATTTGACGCTAAGACGAGCAAAGTGTGAGTTTCAATCAAACATAAAATTGAAATTCTTTGGACATGTACTTTAGTGACAAAGGTCTGCCTCCAGATCCTAAGAAAGTTGTAGATATCAAGAATGCTGCACCTCCTTCAACATCCACTGAAGTACATAGGTTTTCTGGAATGGCAAACTACTGTTCTCGCTTCATTCCAGAATTTGGTACCATTACGAAGCCTCTACGTGAGCTCCTGAAGAAAAAATGCATCGTGGTACTGGAGCGATATCGAGCAAAAAGCATTTTGATGCTGTGAAAGATGCACTTGTAGAGAATGCGACTGCTGCGTACTTGATCCATCAATGGACACTGAGTTTAATTAACGGTGGATGCTAGTCCCTGTTGGTTTGTGTGCTGTGTTAGCCCAACACAAAACCCTGGTCAACCAGAATTTCC
>WNGS01028658.1:8384-25519 GCA_020271785.1 Procambarus virginalis | reverse complement strand
AATGTTGAAGTGGGCGATTACCATCGTTGTGCCAACAATTCAATAGTTTTTCCACTAAGCTACAATACAATGCCGTTCTCCCAAATAAGTCATGTGCCTATTAGAGAAAACGGAAATTTAATGGCAAACATTTTCATACTAACCCCAAGTCGATCGAATAAGAATTGGTTTTTATGCATTTTTTTTAAATCGCGCGTAAATTTACGACTCTGCTGTGGAACCGATAAAAATAAACACGTCGTATATTTACGACCCGGCTGTGTTAAAGTGTTTATTAAACAGCTTTTCATTTTATATACCTGCATTTGGGTGAGGTGATATGCTACAACAGTTTTGGATGAGGTGCAAACAAACTTTCAATACACGATAGAACACAAAATATTGGGTAAATTTGCATTTACTTCCATTCTTTTCTTTAAATTTACCCAATATTACTAAATATTTCACCTCACCCAAATGCAGCTATATAAAATGAAAAGCTGTATATATTATAGCTCAGTAGAACTCTGTTTAGTGTTTGCAGGTTATAGTTGTGTGTGTGTAAACTAAAGTCTTTAAAATGGAATACGTTATTACGAAACGCGTTCAAGTGTCGCATCAGACTATAAATAAAAATGAATTTGGAGAATTGATTTTTCAATTACCATCAACAGTGAAAAGAAACATAAGAAATATTGAGAAAATTCGTGTTAGAATTATTAATCTTACTTTTTCGGTCATATATATATATATATATATATATATATATATATATATATATATATATATATATATATATATATATATATATATATATATATATATATATATACATATATATATATATATATATATATATATATATATATATATATATATATATATATATATATATATATATATATATAGATAGATAAATATATATATATATATGTATATATATATATATATATATATATATATATCTCTATCGGCGCCTGGGGTAAAAGTGCTACCAGTTTTTTGAAGGAACTGGGTTCTAGGCTCATTGAAACAACAAGGACCCTAGAGCTGCCAGCTTTCTTTTCCAGCGCCTCAGCGTGGCGATACAGAGGGGAAATGCGCACTGCATCCAGGGTTCCTGCCCGCCATCTGAGGAGCTGGAGGAACTCGACAACCTATGATAACCATCTTTGTAACCTATATGTAACTCCTTTTTTGTAACACAGTTCAAATAAAGCAAATATATATGTGTACATACAAAAGAATGGGGGTGGTAGGAGAAGAAAATATTAGTGTTCAGTGAGAAACCACAAGGTCTCCTCTGAATACGTTTTATTTTCTTCTCCGAGGCTATGGGTCCCCACATTGGCACCAGAGGTGGTACCCTCACAAACTTTTATATATATATATATATATATATATATATATATATATATATATATATATATATATATATATATATATATATATATTTTTTTTTTTTTTTTTTTTTAACCCTAGAAGGGGTACCACCTCTGGTGCAAGTGTAGGGACCCATAGCCTCGGAGAAGAAAATAAAGAGTACTCAGAGAAGACCTTGTGGATCCTCACTGAACACTTTGATATTTTCTTCTCCGAACCACCCCTATTCTTTTGGTATGTGTGTATATTTATCTAATTTTATTTGAAAATGTCATTACACAAAAAAGTTACAATATTGATTACATGCAGGGTACAAGGCTGCTTGTCACAAGTTGAATAGCTCCTCAAGCTCCTCAGATGGTGGGCAGGAACCATGGATGCAGTGAGCATTTCCTCTCTGGATTGCCACACTAAGGCGCTGAAAAAGAAAACTGGCAGCCGTAGGGTCTCTAGTTGTTTCGATTAGCTTAGACCCCAACTCCTTCAAAAAGCTAGCAGCACTTTTACCCCAGGCACCAAGTGTCTCTGAGGCAATGGGGACAAAATTGTAGTGGTGCTCAAGGTCTCTGTATTTACGTGACTTGGCTGCTTCCCGGTGATTGGCAGCTCCTCCTGCTTGAGTAGCACTGAAGTCAACATAGGTATTGGCTAAAGTTGAGACGCAAGTGTAGTCCCACATCAACTGTCTACAATTCTTCCAGGGGTTCACCGTGATTCCATCTGGGCGACCGACATGCTCATTAGAGTTGCGGGACATTAGGTAGCAGGGCTCTCTCTCTGCTGGACAGCCGGCTGTGGTAAGGCTTCTCTTGATAATGTCATTGACCTCTCCGTGTCTTGCATGCCATCCTCCTGTCCTTTGGCAGAGAAGGCCATGCCGTCCGTACCTGTCGGCCTCTGCCTCGCCGCAAATACACCTGTATTCGGTGTGGATTGGTGCAGCGAGACGGAGAGCCACGGCAATTCGGAGGGCCTGCGGTGTGAGACGGGTGCCGGTTGCTGACATTGGGATTGCTAATAGGAAATCACCTGCATGGGGAGCTGCTACCGCTCTAAGTCGGGCAGTGTCATGTGGTGTTGTCGCAGCTTCTAGCAAAGTCGCAGCATCTTGGTCGGCAATGGGGCGATCCCAGCTGGATTGCTTATGGGCTTCAGAAGGCAGTGGTTGGGGTGCTGGTCCTGCGAGAGAGACCCATTTGGTTGTGCAGTCTGTGAAGCTGGGATCATGTACCCCTGCCTGTTGAACTAGGTGCTCAGGTAGGATTTCCTTCAACAAGTTGTCAGACCCCATATATATATATATGTATATATATATATATATATATATATATATATATATATATATATATATATATATATATATATATATATATATATATATATGCACAGACTAGCCTATAACCACTAGCTGAAGTTTTATAACTTTTCAGACACTCCACCCACCAGGGGCTTCGAACACTCCAAATTCTCCAAATTGTTGATGTAGGTCAGAGGAGAACTGTTGTTTAGTGTACATGTGAGACCTCACATCCAAGATGGTTGTTGCGGTGGTGGTTTGGTAGTGTTATCGCTGTTGTTCCTCCTTTACGGACCACCCAACCCACAACTCGACAAATGCTTATATTTCACTAGAAGATCACACTAGGCACTTCTGGCCCTCGGAGAGGGGCTCAACGTCACACGTTTAGGGTATGCGGCTCCAACACGCAGCCTTGTTGTCACGTGCACACACCCACTCGAGCCGCTGTGACTCCCCACTCTCTCCTTATGGAATATGACCTCCTCAATCCCCTTTGTCTTACTAGACTTCTGTCTTACCCTGCCCACAGCAGTGGTTCCTGTTTCTTGCTCTCTCTCTCCTTCTTTACTATTTCCTGGGAAGCCTCACTGGGACAAGTGCAAACACCAGCAAATTTGGATACATTTACTGGACGAAGTACATATACAATACATGCATACATATAATAATAATGATGAATCCTATACTCTGTACTATTATAATCAGGTTGCACTCCAACACCATCAGAACTCTATCCTCAGCTTGCTAAGTGGTATCCTATCTCTTGGTATTACCTAATATTATCAACCTCCTCAAGTAGATTATGTCTTACAATATACTGTTACACTACCATCAAGAGAATGTATACATATATATAAATATATACCTATAAACACATATAAGGCAAATCAGCATTTGAATGCAATAACATACATATATATATATCAGTATAAATGATCCGTGCCACACAACGAATCAATCGATCATTCTATCAGTCTTAGAATACATATATATCTGTAGGTACTCCTGCCTACGTCTGTAACTCAAAACTTCTATATACACTTCTTGGCACATAAATGGCAAACGATCACTCACCTCTCACTGCGTCGTCCACGCTAATGACAAACACTCTCACCTCCATACAAGTGATCATTTAGAATTATTTCACTACCCTGACAACTTCAGGTTCCTCAGGGCTCAAACACCAGGATCCTCTGCAGCTCCTCCAGGCTGCTACCATGAAGATTCCTTGGACAATTATGGTGCTTCCCTACTCCTATTTGGATCATCCACAGCTCTCCTGGCTGCTGCACCATAAGTTTCCTCGAATAACTGTGGCACTTCACCACCTCTGCAGAAGCACGTGACACTCCTCCTCACTGCTTCTCCTCACAGATCGAGGTCCTCTCCTCCACTGCCTTGGAGTCTCACCAACTACTCCTTCTGTGCTGGCTTCGAAGTCCTCAGCAACTTCTTCCCCAAAGGACAAACCACAGATTATCTGGTCGAGGGCGCTTCTCCCTCTGACAACGTCTGACCAGGGCGCTTGTCACAGCCCACAAAACTGTCACTGGGCGGCTTAATACTCTCTCCTCGCCGTCCAGGACTTGAGACCGCAACGTCTTCAGCTCGATTCAACAGCTGGAACGTCTGCACCTTCTCTTCTCTTGGAGATAATATCACTAGGGGTTCCCTCCTGGCGGGAGCTCGTCAAAGCGTGGCTTCTCCCCTGCGATGTCTGGCCTCAAGTGAGGCCATCGCCCTCCACAAGCGAGCCTCACGCCTCCAGTAACTTGTCCACATCTCCTAACAAGTCATTTATCTGTTTTCTTGCTCATTGCCCATAATCTTAAACTTTTATATAAATCCAACACACCATCTTACATCTGTGTTATCGCCTCTATAATTCCTGCACCTTCCAGTTAGGTCAGGCTTGCTGAATAACTCTCAAAGGGTGAGACTCGTTTCTCCTGCAGGCTGTGATCATAACAATGGTGTAATTGATCTGATGCTACAAATATTTCCTATCGCTGTCTTTTGACACAAATTCCACGACACTTAATCTCGGACACTTCATGTTAAGGCCGGTGATACGTCCACTGCAGTAGGTCCTCTTAATTCCGGTAGACATTTCTAGTTTATGAACTAGAACGCTATGCTGTCGCACTTGTTCATCACCTCTTTTAAGGTCGTCATCCACCCTATTTCTTCCCGGACTCCTTTGATCTCCATTGGATGTGCTATATCTTTCCATCTCAAAAGTTATAAAATTATTGAATGCTCAGCGTAGAATCTGTCATAACCAAGTGGAGGCTATGCCTTTCTCATAGCCTTAAATATGCAATAAAAGTTTGTATGTAAGAGAAAAAGTCAAAACAGCATATGCGAACAGACCAACAGGAAAAAGAACAAATTACAACATCATTAACTTTGATAGGGAGATATTAATATTCTTACGTCCACATCTGTCTCCCCATCTTAGAGACTGACGAAAAGACGGGGAGAGAGATATGACCGCGAGAGCTTCTCACCGTAAGGATGGTCTTAGGTAGATGTCTGTCGTCCTCCTCGGTGATCTGCGTCTCATGAAGCGCCCTGGGGAAGACGGGGGCGTGGTCGTTTTGGTCGACCACACGCACCACCACCCGTGCCTGGCTCCTGGCCTCCCCAGCCCTCGCCTCCACCACAACCTCGTGCTGCAGGAAGAAGAGAGAAGAGCTGGTGATTTTTATCTCGCCGAAAACCGCGAGGCAAACGGGGGTGTGGTCGTTGTGGTTCACCACCTCTCTCGTCTACCTTCGTGCCTTGGCTGTCCGCTCCTCCACCAATAACCCCTTACTACGAGAAGGATGTAAGTTAAGAGCCGCCACAATCGTTTAGATACTAGGGGATGTATTGGTAGTGAGATATAATAGGTGGAACAGGAGACGAGGAGTAATCATCTTTGAGTACCAAGGAAAACACTGGTATAAGACGAATTTATGAAAAATGTCGGAACTAGTTGCTTGTGACGCTAACTGCTGTCAATGACACTACTACACTGCTTTCTTGACAGATGAGGTCAGGACAGAACGGCAGAAGATTCCGATCTTGAAACTGAGCAACATTAAATTTAGGTCCTAGGCTTCGACCCCTATCGTCCCCACTCACGTGCACGACGTCTGTTAGTGTGAAATGTTCTGTCCTGAATCCATAGGCATTTAAATACATGTCCTTATGGCATTTGAAAAATTGATAAAATATTTGTGTTCTAGGTGCATGGATTTGGTTACAGCGATGCAGACAATGTTTAGGGAAATGATTAGTGATGTGCGGAGACAGGGAGATGGCGTTGGTGTGATGGGGAAGAGAGGAATGTGGGATTGGAGTGAAGAGATAGTTGAGGGAGTATTTGGATAGGGAAAATGATGGAGGTGGTCGGGGTGTGTGTGGAGAGGCAGACGGAAGGAAGACGTAATTTGTAAGAGGAAAGGTAGCTTCACAACGGAGATTAACTGAAGGGTAAAATGTTCAGGAAAAAAATAAAAAAATTGTTAAGATTTATAACAAAAATCCTGGGAAAAATAAGTGAAAAAAAGGGAACGCACAAATCAATCTAACACTTCCTGTATATTTTACAAATAGCACAACTATTAGAAAGAAAATATAGTCATAAGCAATTGATAATTTTGTAATTACTTCACCAAGCATTCATTACGAAAATAAGCATATATAAATATCTCATTAGAAAATAAATTGTTTTCTATTGAAACAATAAAAAACAATTGCGTAAGATACAATTCCAGAACAGTTCGCTAGAGCCAAGTTCACAACAGGTTATGCAACAGCCAAGTCCACAACAGGTTATGCAACAGCCATGTCCACAACAGGTTATGCAACAACCAAGTCCACAACAGGTTACGCAACAACCAAGTCCACAACAGGTTACGCAACAACCAAGTCCACAACAGGTTACACAACAACCAAGTCCACAACAAGTTACGCAACAACCAAGTCCACAACAGGTTACTCAACAGCCAAGTCCACAACAGGTTATGCAACAGCCAAGTCCACAACAGGTTATGCAACAACCAAGTCCACAACAGGTTACTCAACAACCAAGTCCACAACAGGTTATGCAACAACCAAGTCCACAACAGGTTATGCAACAGCCAAGTCCACAACAGGCTATGCAACAGCCAAGTCCACAACAGGTTACACAACAACCAAGTCCACAACAGGTTACTCAACAACCAAGTCCACAACAGGTTACGCAACAGCCAAGTCCACAACAGGTTATGCAACAGCCAAGTCCACAACAGGTTATGCAACAACCAAGTCCACAACAGGTTACACAACAACCAAGTCCACAACAGGTTACTCAACAACCAAGTCCACAACAGGTTACGCAACAACCAAGTCCACAACAGGTTATGCAACAGCCAAGTCCACAACAGGTTATGCAACAGCCAAGTCCACAACAGGATACACAACAACCAAGTCCACAACAGGTTACTCAACAACCAAGTCCACAACAGGTTACGCAACAGCCAAGTCCACAACAGGTTATGCAACAGCCAAGTCCACAACAGGTTATGCAACAACCAAGTCCACAACAGGTTACACAACAACCAAGTCCACAACAGGTTACGCAACAACCAAGTCCACAACAGGTTACGCAACAACCAAGTCCACAACAGGTTACGCAACAACCAAGTCCACAACAGGTTATGCAACAACCAAGTCCACAACAGGTTACGCAACAACCAAGTCCACAACATGTTATGCAACAGCCAAGTCCACAACAGGTTATGCAACAGCCAAGTCCACAACAGGTTACACAACAACCAAGTCCACAACAGGTTACTCAACAACCAAGTCCACAACAGGTTACGCAACAGCCAAGTCCACAACAGGTTATGCAACAGCCAAGTCCACAACAGGTTATGCAACAACCAAGTCCACAACAGGTTACACAACAACCAAGGCCACAACAGGTTACGCAACAACCAAGTCCACAACAGGTTACGCAACAACCAAGTCCACAACAGGTTATGCAACAACCAAGTCCACAACAGGTTATGCAACAACCAAGTCCACAACAGGTTACGCAACAACCAAGTCCACAACAGGTTATGCAACAACCAAGTCCACAACAGGTTATGCAACAGCCAAGTCCACAACAGGTTACGCAACAACCAAGTCCACAACAGGTTACGCAACACCAAGTCCACAACAGGTTACGCAACAGCCAAGTCCACAACAGGTTATGCAACAACCAAGTCCACAACAGGTTACGCAACAACCAAGTCCACAACAGGTTATGCAACAACCAAGTCCACAACAGGTTACGCAACAACCAAGTCCACAACAGGTTACGCAACAACCAAGTCCACAACAGGTTACGCAACAACCAAGTCCACAACAGGTTGCAACAGCCAGTCCACAACAAGTTATCAACAACCAGTCCACAACAGTTTGCAACAACCAAGTCCACAACAGGTTATGCAACAACCAAGTCCACAACAGTTACGCAACAACCAAGTCCACAACAGGTTATGCAACAACCAAGTCCACAACAAGTTACGCAACAACAAGTCCACAACAGGTTACTCAACAGCCAAGTCCACAACAGTTATGCAACAGCCAAGTCCACAACAGGTACGCAACAACCAAGTCCACAACAGGTTACGCAACAACAAGTCCACAACAGGTTACACAACAACCAAGTCCACAACAGGTTACGCAACAGCCAAGTCCACAACAGGTTATGCAACAGCCAAGTCCACAACAGGTTATGCAACAGCCAAGTCCACAACAGGTTACGCAACACCAAGTCCACAAGGTTACGCAACAGCCAAGTCCACAACAGGTTATGCAACAGCCAAGTCCACAACAGGTTATGCAACAACCAAGTCCACAACAGGTACGCAACAACCAAGTCCACAACAGGTTACGCAACAACCAAGTCCCACAGGTTACGCAACAACCAAGTCCACAACAGGTTATGCAAGCCCAGTCCACAACAGGTTATGCAACAGCCAGTCCACAACAGGTTATGCAACACACCAAGTCCACAACAGGTTACGCAACAACCAAGTCCACAACAGGTTACGCAACAACCAAGTCCACAACAGGTTACGCAACAACCAAGTCCACAACAGGTTATGCAACAGCCAAGTCCACAACAGGTTATGCAACAACCAAGTCCACAACAGGTTATGCAACAACCAAGTCCACAACAGGTTACGCAACAACCAAGTCCACAACAGGTTACGCAACAACCAAGTCCACAACAGGTTATACAACAACCAAGTCCACAACAAGTTACGCAACAACCAAGTCCACACAGGTTACTCAACAGCCAAGTCCACAACAGGTTATGCAACACCAAGTCCACACAGGTTACGCAACAACCAAGTCACAACAAGTTACGCAACACCAAGTCCACAACAGGTTATGCAACAACCAAGTCCACAACAAGTTACGCAACAACCAAGTCCACAACAGGTTACTCAACAACCAAGTCCACAACAGGTTATGCAACACCAAGTCCACAACAGGTTACGCAACAACACCAGTCCACAACAGTTACGCAACTACCAAGTCCACAACAGGTTACACAACAACCAAGTCCACAACAGGTTACGCAACAGCCAAGTCCACAACAGGTTATGCAACAGCCAAGTCCACAACAGGTTATGCAACAGCCAAGTCCACAACAGGTTACGCAACAACCAAGTCCACAACAGGTTACGCAACAGCCAAGTCCACAACAGGTTATGCAACAGCCAAGTCCACAACAGGTTATGCAACAACCAAGTCCACAACAGGTTACGCAACAACCAAGTCCACAACAGGTTACGCAACAACCAAGTCCACAACAGGTTACGCAACAACCATTCCACAACAGGTTATGCAACACCAAGTCCACAACAGGTTACGCAACAGCCAAGTCCACAACAGGTTATGCAACAAACAAGTCACAACAGGTTATGCAACAACCAAGTCCACAACAGGTTACGCAACAACCAAGTCCACAACAGGTTACGCAACAACAAGTCCACAACAGGTTACCAACACCCAAGTCCACAACAGTTACGCAACAGCCAAGTCCACAACAGGTTATGCAACACCAAGTCCACAACAGGTTATGCAACAGCCAAGTCCACAACAGTTACGCAACAACCAAGTCCACAACAGGTTACGCAACAGCCAAGTCCACAACAGGTTATGCAACAGCCAAGTCCACAACAGGTTATGCAACAACCAAGTCCACAACAGTTACGCAACAACCAAAGTCCACCACACAGGTTACGCAACAACCAAGTCCACACAGGTTACGCAACAACCAAGTCCACACAGTTATGCAACAGCCAAGTCCACAAGGTTATGCAACGCCAAGTCCACAACAGGTTATGCAACAACCAAGTCCACAACAGGTTACGCAACAACCAAGTCCACAACAGGTTACGCAACAACCAATCCACAACAGGTTACGCAACACCAAGTCCACAACAGGTTATGCAACAGCCAAGTCCACAACAGGTTATGCAACAACCAAGTCCACAACAGGTTATGCAACAACCAAGTCCNTTTGGTTCTCTACAGGTACAATCGCCTTCCCCTTGGACTCTGCAATGCCCCAGCCACCTTTCAGAGAGCTGTCAACCGCGTCATCCAGGGCTGGAAACACCTATGCCTATTTGGACGACATTGTAGTACACCATCAACCTGGAGCGAACACCTGCTCCAGCTACAACGATTGTTCTACAAGCTCCTGAAAGCCGGCCTCACCATCAATTTGGGCAAGTCCACCTTCGCGAAAGGTAAAGTGCGTACCTGGGTCATGTTATAGGGAGTGGCAACCTGGCTCCGTTAAACATTCACATTCAAGCAATCCAACAGTATCCACAAGCCTACTACCAGGAAGCAGCTCCTGCGCTTCCTTGGTCTTGCTTCCTATTACCGTAGGTTTGTGAAGAATTTTAGCACTGTTGCAACCCCATTAATCACCTTACCAGTCCCAAGCAACGATATAATTGGACCAGAGAGACAAACCGTTGCATTCGAACAACTCAAATTCCTCCTCTGTTCTAATCCCATTCTCGCCTCACCAGATATCAAGAAGCCTTTCATCCTCCATGTCGACGCCAGTGTACCGGCATCGGAAGTGTCTTAATGCAGCAGCGAGGCGAGAGGTTCTACCTGTCAGCTACTACAGTTGCAAGTTGAAGCCTCATCAGAAGAACTACAGTACTATAGAGAAGGAACTCCTGTCCATCGTCCTGAGCTTACAACACTTTGCACCATATCTGCACGGTGCTAGGTCCACTACCATCTATTCGGACCACAACCCTCTGAGATTTTTACATCAAGCCCAATTAATAACCAACGTCTGCTGCGATGGGCTTTATATCTTCAAGGCTTCAACTTAAAGATCTGCTACATCAAGGGGCCTGATAACATCATCGCTGATGCCCTCTCCAGAGTGCATGAGGTAGAGGCAGCTCCACCTCCCACTCTACCTCCAGTGGACGTGATTCACCGAAACGGCAGGCTTCGGGGGAGTTGTGACGATAATCTCTTATCAGAGATTTAGCCTGCTATTTCTTCTGCGAATCACGCCTGTCCTCATCAATATACAAGATACGTTTTGTAGTGGCTAAACGTACATATTAGCCACACGTACCAGCAACTCCCTCCTTCCCCCCCACTCTGCACCTGGTCGACGCGCCGAACCCTTCAACTGCCTAACGAGCGACTTGCGACCATCCAGCTTCCTCATTGGCCGCCAACCAACACTCCACTCCGGCTCCCCGCCAATCACAAGTCTCGCCAGTTATTGTTGGAGTCCCTTGCGTTTCTGCCAGCCAGAATATTGTGTGCTCGCAAGCTGTGAACTCCTAAGTGACTCACTCTGTGTGGTCAAATAGAGGTTCATAGTTAGTGCATATATTCCAGCATTCATATTTTACTTACTTTTGTATATCAATTCTCCTCCCCATTAACGTAATCTATTTTCATGTTTATATTGTTTATTATTTTTGCCAGTAAGCCAAGATTTTCCTTTGTTTCAATTTGTGTTTTTTTATTGTTATTAAAATCCATATTTTTTATTATTGTTTTTCGTCTTTCCAACCTTACCACAGATTACCAAATCACGCAGTCATTCTTTTTTTTTCTTTTTTTTTTTTTCCTTTTCTTTTTTATATATTATATGTGGCCCAGCACTGACACCTGCTAGTTGGAAGACTGCCGACCACCATTTCCAACTCATTACCGTCACAATATAAAATTATATATATATATATATATATATATATATATATATATATATATATGTATATATATATATATATATTATTAAATATGACCGAAAAAGTAAGATTAATAATTCTATCACGAATTTTCTCAATATTTCTTATGTTTCTTTTTACTGTCGATGGTAATTGAAAAATCAATTCTCCAAAATTCACTTTTATTTCTAGTGTGACGGGAAAATGTTGGAGTGTGGATGTTCGGCAGTCTTCCTAATGGCTGGTGTCAATACCAGTCACATTACGAAAAAAATAGACTGCTTGGCTGTTGTCTGTGGCAAAAGTAAGGAAAGACACGCAAAACACAAAGTATGAACAATGAAATTTTAATTAATATAGAAAACAAAGTAAAATAAAGACAATCCCTTGGCTATGTACACTGCAAACAAACAAGTCAAAACAATATAACATAAAAATAACTAAGTGGGTAATTTACTCTAACAATAATATAAATGCAATATGACAATAAGAGGTGCTGAGAATATGAGCGCTAGCTTAGAACCTCCACCGACAAAAAGGACGTGTATCAGTTAGTTGTTCACAGCTAAGAGCACAAGAATATTCTGACTATGATGGCTGGATCAGGCCCAGACATCGACTCAGGTAGATGGCGCTGTGGTGCAGGGTGCAGGTCTGTAGGCGGCTGGTCACCAATCAGGAGCAGGCAGGCTGGGAAGGGTCGTTTGCTGGTTGACGACGGGTGGCGAGCCGGCGTGGAGGGAGTGGAGTAGGGGGATTTAAGGTACATTTTGCCTCCTGGTCAAAACGTTTTGCGCTACTGGTAGACTTATCTTGAATGAAGCATCTTATTCTAGTCAATGTGTAAGAAACTTTATGTAGGGAAGAGCAGGCTCAATCTCTCTTGAAAGAGATTATCGTCACACTAGTCTGACGCGACACTTGAACGCGTTTCGTAATAACTTATTACATTTTCAAAGACTTTAGTTTACACACACACAACTATAACCTGCAAACACTAAATAGAGTTCTACTATGCTATAATTTAAATAGCTTTTCATTTTATATACCTACATTTGGGTGAGGTGATATGCTACAACAGTTTTCGATGAGGTGAAAACAAACTTTCAACACAAGATAGAACACGAAATATTGGGTAATATTGGGTAAATTTAAAGGGAAGAATGAAAGTAAATGCAAAGGGCCTATTGGCCCATATTTCTTGATGCTTCTATATTGGTGCGGAGTCTTGAAGTGGGTAGAATATAGTTGTGCATTAATTGGCTGTTGATTGCTGGTGTTGAATTCTTAATGTGTAGTGCCTCGCAGATATCAAGCCGCCTGCTATCGTTGTATCTATCGATGATTTCCGTGTTTTTTGTTAAGACTTCTCTGGTAATGGTCTGGTTGTGGGAAGAGATTATATGTTCCTTGATAGAGCCCTGTTGCTTATGCATCGTTAATCGCCTGGAAAGAGATGTTGTTGTCTTGCCTATATACTGAGTTCTTTGAGCCTTACAGTCCCCAAGTGGGCATTTGAAGGCATAGACGACAATGGTCTCTTTCAAAGCATTCTGCTTTGTGTCTGGAGAGTTTCTCATGAGTAGGTTTGCCGTTTTTTTGGTTTTATAGTAAATCGTCAATTGTATCTTCTGATTTTTGTCTGTAGGGATAACGTTTTAATTAACAATATTTTTCAAGATCCTTTCCACCTTTTATGAGCTGTGGAAAAGAAGTTCCTGTAAAATAGTCTAATAGGGGATACAGGTGTTGTGTTAGTTGTCTCTTCAGAGGTTGCATGGCGTTTCACCTTCCTTCTTATGATGTCTTCAACGAAACCATTGGAAAGCCGTTGTTGACTAGGACCTGCCTTACCCTACAGAGTTCTTCATCGACTTGCTTTCATCCTGAGCTGTGGCTGAGAGCACTGTCGACATAAGCGTTAACAACACTCCTCTGGTACCTGTCTGGGAGTCACTGTTGGCATTGAGGCACATTCCTATGTTTGTTTCCATAGTGTACACTGCAGTGTGGAAACCTCCGCTCCTTTCCATAACTGTTACATCTAGTAAGGGCAGCTTCCCATCCTTCTCCATCTCGTAAGTGAAACGCAAAACAGAATTCCGCTCAAATGCCTCCTTCAGCTCCTGCAGATGTCTGACATCAGGTACCTGTGTAAAAATGTCGTCAACATACCTGCAGTATATGGCCGGTTTCAAGTTCATGTCGACTAAGACCTTTTATTCGATGGTACCCATGTAGAAGTTCGCAAACAGGACACCTAGGGGAGAACCCATGGCGACCCCATCTACTTGCTTATACATGTGCCCATCCAGGCTCAAGAAGGGTGCTTCTTTAGGACAAGCTTGGAGTAGTTTCCTTAGAATGTTTTCTGGTATGTCAAGAGGAGTACAGGCCGGATCCCGATACACTCTGTCCGCTATCATCCCGATTGTTTCATCCACAGGTACGTTGGTAAACAGTGATTCTACGTCCAACGAGGCTCTTATCCCTGTGGCCAGTGTTCCCTGCAGTAAGTCAACAAAATCCTTTGGAGACTTCAGGCTGAAGGCGCAAGGGACATAAGGAGTCAGCAAGCCGTTGAGTCGCTACGCCAGTCTGTACATGGGTGTGGGTATCTGGCTGATGATTGGCCGAAGTGGGTTTCCAGGCTTGTGGTCTTGACATTTCCATACGCGTATCCAGGTTTGTATTCCGCAATAATCTTTGGCAGGTGGAGTCCGGATTTCTTGGCGTTCACAGTTTCGATCAATTTGTTGACCTTTGCTTTCAATTCGGCTGTAGTGTCCTTCGTTACTCTTTTGAATTTAGTTTGGTCAGAGAGTATCATTTTCATTTTCGCCAGATATTCGTCATTTTTAAGAATGACGTATATTGGCGACTTGTCACCTCTCCTGACGACTATCTCCTGTTCTCACGAAGGCTCTTAGCTACCGCTTTGAGCTCGGGGGACAGTATGGTGCTTCTGTAGTTGCCTCAATTCTTTCCTCCTTCTGCAATAAGTTCTGCTTGAAAGGTGTCTTTGGTGGTGACCTTCTTTTGTGTCTCGAGGTCGAATATGTCATCCAACAGGATCTCCAACTCCACTTTCTGGGCCATCTCACTTGGTCTGGACATAACGTGACAGTTTATACCCATTTAGGACAGTGACTTGGTCCTCAGTGAGGTTGATTCCTGCAAGGTTCAGGAAGCCGTCTCTCGGTCTTGGAATTGCCATAGGTCCTCTATATAATGTTGTTAGTTTCTTGATTATCCTGGTTTCGGTGCTGAGGTGATGTCGATCTGTGAGGATGTCGAGGTGTTGCTCGATGCGAGTACGGAGACTTTCGTCGATATTGCTGTTTCTCCATTGGTTTGTAGCATGAAGTAGTTGCATTTTGTTGTCTTTGATTTCTTTTCTGCCTTGTATATCTGATTTCGAATCAAATCTTGACGATATTTTATCGTGAAGGCTTGATTCCTTGCTGCTGGTCGTGCGTTTTAATATTAGTATATTTTGGTAGCAGTCTTTCCTGTAGACATATATTATTAAATATGACCGAAAAGTAGATTAATAATTCTAACACGAATTTTCTCAATATTCTTATGTTTCTTTTTACTGTCGATGGTAATTGAAAAATCATTCTCTCCAAATTCATTTTTATTTCTCGTCTGACGCGACACTGAACGCGTTCGTAATAACTTATTACATTTTCAAAGACTTTAGTTTACACACACACAACTATAACCTGCAAACACTAAACCGAGTTCTACTATGCTATAATTTAGCACTTTAACGCGCTCTGGCATTCGTGAAAAAATAGTGCATTGTGCACGTGGCGTTTGGGCTCTGAGCGTAAACACCAAAAAGTGTATAAACTTTTCACTCTCCTGACACCAATTCTCGAGCTACGTATTTCATTTTGTATCAATGTGTTGGCAATAAAATTCTCTACAAGATCATATGTATAAAATCTCACCAAAGCATTAGCTATCCCACCACGAATAAATAAAACGTAGATCACTCGCCGTGACGCCCAAACAGCAACAAAATGTTCATACTCTTTTTTTTGTTGCAGCTCACATTAGTCCTACAGCGCTAAATTTTATATCACCGAACTCGCAATAAAATTCCCTACGCAGACATATGCCTATAAATGTATAATGATGGTCGCGGATCACCCGCACGAGTGTGGGAAGTGGCTGAAGTGTTAGCCATGATTTCAGCAGAGATACTGTGCTTTGAAAGTTTATACTTTTCTCACTGTCCTGCATAATTCTCAAGCTACGTATTCATCTTTTTGTAGCTCAATGTGTTCTCAATAGAAGATTCTACCCATGTTCTATAAGAACATTGGGTAGATTGGTCAACAGATCGTAAAATAAATTTGCGGCGAATAAAATCTTATGCCTGTCCGTACCCGTGATCGTCAAAATTTTTACTGTGTTCATGTTTTTCAAGTCTATACTTGTTACACACCGTTTTTTTTTTTGTTGTATAGTGTTCGGAAAATAATTCCCTACACAGACATATGCATATAAATGTAAAATCATGATCGCGGCGGCCCACCCAAGAATGTTTGAAGTGGGCGATTACCATCGTTGTGCCAACAATTCAATAGTTTTTCACTAAGCTACATACAATGCCGTTCTCCCAAATAAGTCATGTGCCTATTAGAGAAAACGGAAATTTAATGGCAAACATTTTATACTAACCCCAAGTCGATCGAATAAGAATTGGTTTTTATGCATTTTTTTTAAATCGCGCGTAAATTTACGACTCTGCTGTGGAACCGTAAAAATAAACACGTCGTATATTTACGACCCGCTGTGTTAAAGTGTTATTAAACAGCTTTTCATTTTATATACCTGCATTTGGGTGAGGTGATATGCTACAACAGTTTGGATGAGGTGCAAACAACTTTCAATACACGATAGAACACAAAATATTGGGGTAAATTTGCATTACTTCCATTCTTTTCTTTAAATTTACCCAATATTACTAAATATTCACCTCACCCAAATGCAAGCTATATAAAATGAAAAACTGTATATATTATAGCTCAGTAGAACTCTGTTTAGTGTTTGCAGGTTATAGTTGTGTGTGTGTAAACTAAAGTCTTTAAAAATGGAATACGTTATTACGAAACGCGTTCAATGTCGCATCAGACTATAAATAAAAATGAATTTTGAGAATTGATTTTTCAATTACCATCAACAGTGAAAAGAAACATAGA
>WNGS01028657.1:13044-31895 GCA_020271785.1 Procambarus virginalis | reverse complement strand
AGAGAGAGAGAGAGAGAGAGAGACTTAACACTCCACACTCTATTTTCCTCCACAACTTCACTACAACACTGACCAACACCTGTCAGTCCACCATATAAAAGGGAAAGTTACACTTAACCACTATCTTCACTGATAACTTCACTACATCACTGGCCACACACCTGCCAGTCCACCATACAGGAGGGAAAGTTACACTTAACACTTTCTTCACCGATAACTTCACTACAACACTGGCCCACACACCTGTCAGTCCACATATAGCAGGGAAAGTTACACTTAACACTATCTTCACCGAACTTCACTACAACACTGTCCACACACCTGTCGTCCACCATATAGCAGGGAAAGTTACACTTAACACTATCTTCACTGATAACTGCACTACAACACTGTCACACACCTACCAGTTTCACCATTACAGCAGGGAATCAACACACTGTAACGTGTTTGTGTCTCCAAGAAAGTACCATGAAATCACCTAGAGTTCTGCACTGACACAACCCATTGTACTTTCTCGTATATAAATAAATCTGCTGCCCGTTCTCACGAGTGTTCGCTCGTAAAAATGTTCAATAGTTTTGTTGATACGTTTACGGCGACCAGCCAGGATATGACGCCTACAGGCTCCAGATACCAGTGATGGCACATCACGCAACCTGTGTGCTCATCACACGGCGTTATTATTATTTCACCAGTGAATATTACCCTAATTAACATGACGTGTAATCAAACGGTAGAGAATGTACACCAGGGCACAGAGTTTTTTTTTTTATTTTTATTTTTACATGCAAACATGCAAATTAAATACAATAAAAACAAAGAAACACAGTATAAACCACAGAGAACAAAACCCATCAGCCAGAAGGGCCGACAGCACAGCATAACAAAGTACAAACTCAAAAATGTACTGAAAACACAGAACAAAAGGTAAACACATTCAGCAAAAAATATAAACAAAAGCAGTACAAGGATAAACAAATGCAAGTGAGCAAAAAAACACAGGCTCATAGCAAACAGTACAAAAACTATCGGTACCCAACAAACAAACCTAACACCGGCCTGAAGGACCGAGACCCAAAATACACTTCAATACACAAATTAAACAGAGAAGAAATAATAATTCAAGAACAGAGATCGCACATCATAGCCAGAAGGGCACATAATTCAACAAAGTAAAGAACATTTAACATGAAAAGGCATAGCCAAAAGAGCACAGAATACAACAAAAGAAAGAAACATAGATCATGAAAAGGCATAGCCAAAAGAACAGGGACATTTAGAAAACCTCGGCCTGAAGGGCACACAATACACATCACATAACATACATCACATAACAGACTAAAACCCAAGATACACCCGATAGAAACCGCAAGCACACAGACGATCAGTCCTGTGCATACTTTTCCGGCCACTCTGCAGCCGGGAAAAGAGTACAATACGCCTCCCATATCGCCATAATATATTCCGGAATAGGGGGACTAAGGGCCGTCCGAGGATCGGGCATCGAAATCGGTACACCCTTAGCAAATACCTTATACGCCGGAACCCAGACAGTCGTGGGGCACCACGGAATAGGCTCCACTATGTTATGAAAGGTAATAACTATAGGGTTGGACGTCGCATGATACTCCGTGCCGTCGGCTAAGATAAACGGGATAGGCTTCTTCTGACCGGCGCAGGCAACGGGCAGCGCACTTGTAACCGCGGCAGCCTCACAGGGCTGCGCAGCAACCACCGGACGCGACACCCGCGGGGGCTCTTCGCTCCGAACATCCTTTTTCAGAACCAACACGAGGTCCCGACCTGCACCTGCACCCCCTTCACCAACATCTGGAGGTGCAACTACCCCCCACTGCGGGGAACTGCCGGTAGAAGCCACAGGAGGCGAATCATAGACACAATCCTCAGCATCAGCAGGTACATGGACGTCAGCGTCCACGACCTCAATCCCCGAGAACCCCTCAACGTCAGAATCCACCACATCAGCCCATGCAGTAGACGATCGCCTGGACCGCTTGGGCACCGGGCGCACATCTTCGGAACCAGAAGCGGACCCAGACCCACGGGCATCACAAGCCGCGCGTCCTCGTCTTACGACCGCAGCAGCCTCAACCGCAGGGGGAACCGGACCACACACAACCGGGGACCCCACAGCCACTTCAGCATCCGGGACCCGAGGTGAGGAGACAGGGCCAGGCGCAGCATCGGAAGACAGGTGAGCATGCGCTGAGGAGGGCGCAGTACAACGAGCCACTGGAGCAGCAGGGACAGGCACACTAACAGGATCAGGGGAATCCACCGATCTCATCGCAACAGCCGGAGGAGGGCCGGCGACATCCGGGGAAACGTCCGGGGACGCCGGGGGAGTCGCATCAATGATCCGGGCGGTTGCCGCATCCCCGAAGTCCTCGTCCAGGGGAAGCGGAGGGAAATCTTCTTCCCGAAAGAGGTTGATAGGTGCAACTGGAGCCGCCTCGCACCCTGCAGCCTGATGCCCCAACAAGCCACACCGGAAACAGGTCCGAGGCTGCCGGGCATAGTATACCCGGATGTAGCATCCCAGAAGCCGGACTGAAGATGGAATGTCCGACCGCAGACGCATGCCCAAGGTGCGAATATTCGTCCGCCTCCCGGCATACTTCCCGGAGGATATCGTGTTTACCCTCACACTGACTACGGGCCCAAATCGCTGGAAATAACGTCGCAGAAGCTCTTCGGGAAACTCCAGGGGCGCCCCATGCACGCTGACATAGGTCAGCGCACCACTCCGGTCTGATATGGCGACTGAGCCGGTACCTCCTGGCAAGGACAGCGAGCGCCCCTCGTAACGACTGAGGAAGGCACGATATACCTCCTCCGTCGCCAGCTTGATGACAACGCGACGCGCAGTCACCAGCTCAATCCCGTCAATATCTAGCACCGGGATATGCAGCAAGTCGCACAGCACCTCCGCTACCTCTGGATACCCAGCACGGCCAGAGAATTCCAGTCCTACCGAGTTCACACGCTTGATTGCCGGTAGGGGACCACCCATGGTGAACCCAACACCTGCCACGTCTGCACACCGCCAGGCAGGCAACAACACTGGGGGGTGGGGGGGGGCAGCTACGCCCCGCCACCTGGCGATCAAAAGGCTGACTACCCTAGCAGTCACGGAGGGACACGTCCGCACTCCACGGCTGCTCAGGGTCAACTCAGGGCCAGAGTATATTAGTGTAAGTATGAGTACACACGCCCGCTGGTTGGGAGGTCCGGGGGAACACCACCTCTACTGACACGCTCCCTCCGTGGGGCCCCTGCTTGGGCCCCCGCGCCTCCAGTGCGCATGTGTCACCTCCCGTCTCGTCTCACTAGCTTACAATTGGAATGTTCACCATTGGGGGATTCATTACTTGCAGCCATCTGCCGTAGATATCGATACCCCAGCCTAATTCTGGCAATTACCATGTCACACTGTCTAGTGGATGTTGTATGCTGCCCATTCATTCGGGGCACACTGACATGTCACAGCTGTTTATACTCGTGCTTTCTGGCCATTGAGTGACAATCTCCCTGACAGCAGAGAGTGGAACGCCCATATCTAATTAAATTTCAGGCTTATCACATGTAGTTTTAGCTGCCTTTTCTGTGTCATCATGGTGGACAACACCTATGAGAGATGGAATCCATACACATGAGACTCCGAAACTCTTGCTCTTTGCTTTAATAATGTTGTTTATAATGGATGTTATAACATTCCTAGTGTCTATTTTACATGTTGGGTTTTTAAGGCCCTTGAGAGCTGACTTTGATTCATAGAAAGTTACTTCTGCCCTGTTCTTCAGTGCATTAGTGGCAAGTTGTAGTGCAGCTAATTCTGCATGTGTGGAGCTAAGCCAGTTATTAAGTCTCACACTTGTAGTCTGTGTGCATATGTTGTCTTTGTATACTCTACAGGCTGCTGCAGTGCGACTTTTTGGCATTTGAACAGACCCATCAGCGTGAGCATAGTGTTCGTGAGACCATAAGGTATTTATAATGGAATCAATGGTTTCAAGTGTTGTTGCTTTCAGGAGTGCTGTGTTTTCCTTGCTCTTCTTGCTGATGGGCGTGTAAGCCATTTAAATTTCAGGGAACAGATATAATGGAATATCCTTGGCTAGTACGTTACGTACAATAGGAATATTCAGTTAAATGAGATTGGCAACACTTTTACTCAGCCAACTTGCATATAGGTTGCCCGCTGATGCGTTGGCAACACTTTCCCGCCTACAAACAGCACTAGTCAGTTCTTCTCTAAGTAGTAAGGGTGATGTTGGATCTCTCATCACACTTACACAGAAGGTAGTACTGAGCTACTAATTTCTTTCACATATGGTTGGGAGCTTCAGCTCCTCCCTCATGTTGATGATTCTTGTGCATCTGGAGGCTCTAAAGAATTATCCTCAAGGCTTCATTCTGAATTTTCTCTCAAACTTTCAGCCTATTGCTAGGGAGACTAATAAGGTGCAGGGCACGGTAGTCGACTAGGGACCTGATGAACGTCATGTATATATATATATATATATATATATATATATATATATATATATATATATATACAATAAGATATGCTCTTTAAAGAGGTACCACCTCCGGTGCAAGTGTAGGGACCCCATAGCCTCATAGAAGAAAATATGGAGTATTCAAAGAAGACCTTGTGGATTCTCCCTGAACACTTTAATATTTTCTTCTCCAACCACCCTTATTTTTTTATTACATTGCTACAGTTTACAGAAAACACACACATACACATTTAACAATCACTGTTCGAAGACCTCATCCAGCTCTTTGGAGGTTGTGTGTGTGCCCAAGATACAGCACGCATTTCCTCTCTGGATTGCGACATTGAGGCGCTGCAGCAGGAAACTGGCCGCTATTGAGTCTTTAGTTTTCCTAATAAGTTTCTCATTCACCTCCTTTAGAAATTAAGTGCACATTTACCCCAGGCGCCCAGGGTCTCAGCCTATCGGCACAAACCTATAACAACGTTCTATGTCCCTGTACGTGTTAGTTTTCTGGGTCTCCCTGAAGGTTGCTGCCCCGCCTCCCTCAGCTGTTCTGTGAGATAGATAGGTATCATCCAATGTAGACACACACGTGTAGTCCCATACGACCTGTCTATAATCCCTCCATGGATGCAGGGTGACTCCATCTGGGCATTTGTGACTGTTGTCAGGTCTGGACAACTGAGGGTTCCTTTGTGCTGGACACCCAACTGTAGCCAAACTTCTCTTGATGATGTCACTGACTGTTTCATGTCTGGTAATCTTTCCCAGTGACCTACGATAGATGAAACCATG
The DNA here is from genome assembly GCA_020271785.1 of Procambarus virginalis. Lineage (NCBI taxonomy): Eukaryota > Metazoa > Arthropoda > Malacostraca > Decapoda > Cambaridae > Procambarus > Procambarus virginalis. The sequence goes on along the minus strand of WNGS01028657.1, from coordinate 26,574 downwards.
GCTGCCGTATTTGTCCGCCCGCGCATAGACGCAGATACGGCGGTGTTTGGTGGAGATAGGGGCGGCAAGGCGCAGGGCAACACCAATACTTAGGGCCTGATGGTCCAGGCGGGTGCCCAAGGAGGAGTTAAGGATAACCAACAGGAAGTCCCTGGCATGGGGACCTTGCACAGCTAGGAGATACTCTATACAAATTGAAGAAAATGGATCGTTCATTATGTATTATTGAAAACGTATAGGATAGGGTACACTACACGTCCGGCCACAGGATGGGTAGTAATGAACCCATACCGTTCACAGGATGGGTATTAAGGGAACCCATACCGTTCACAGGATGGGTATTAAGGGAACCCATACCGTTCACAGGATGGGTATTAAGGGAACCCATACCGTTCACACGATGTGTATGTGGTCCACAATCTCCTACGGGATGGGAATAGGGACCATTGCACCAACAGGATGGGCATTGGGTACAATACTACCAGCACATGTACTCTGTAATCCCACATGCACTCTGTACTAACACGTGCACACTGTGCTTCCATTAGTACCCTGTATCACCACATGTACTCTTTATCCCAACATGTACTTTCCACCCGCACATGTACTCTTTACCCCCACATATACTCAGCACCCATACATGTACTCCTTAACCCATTAACACTCTCCGTGGAGACGTTGTAAGACACCCGCCTGGCATTTCGCGAGAGTTTTGGCCTGGGTTCGAATCCTAGCTGGGGAGGTTTTACTGGGCACCAAACCTTAACTGTATTCTCTGTTTACCCAACAAGAAAATGGATATCTGGTTGTTAAACAATTTGACGGGTCATTTTCAGTGGAAAATTCGAATTAAAGACTTGACTGAAACGCTATGCGTCCTAGTGGCTGAACAAGAATGTAAGAACTCTTGCATATATAAATACAAAAAAAAAACACACACACACATACTCGGCACCTCAAAGAGCCAATAGGTATTGAGCAATATATGTGTTTCATCTGACGATGTTGTTGTAGAATGATTAGTTGTGGGCAGGAATTGGAGTACCAAACGTCCGCTGCTTTTCCTTAGTTTTATTATAAATATATATATTCTTGTACACCGGGCCAGGAGCTAGCTAGTGTGTGTGAGGGAGCGCGTGTGGACGCTCCAATGCCCAGGCTGTGTCTGGTCTGAGCTCTGCTGGGTAGGGCAGATTGCATTAAAATCTGCTGACCACGCTGACCACGTTGTTGATACTTATTAAGTTGTTTAGCTTAAGAGGGTATAGGTCACCCTATGTGTCTGGCAGCGTCCAAACCGCTCGGCATGCTATCATCGGCGTCCTCGGCGATCTGCTTGAAAAAATTGACAACCCTTGGGCGTGTACCTAACTAACATTATATACAGTGATTTACCTATAGTGGCCGTAAACAAACAAGTTTTGAGACGTCCAACACCGTCTCGGACATGCATGAAAAATGAGTACATTTCTTAAAGACAATCCTCAAACTAAGCTATCCATGGAGCATCATGACTAACTAGCTAAATGGCTGCGCAAACTGGAGGCAGGAGGTCCGGCTGCAGGTAGAGGTGACAGTTGAAGAGTCAGCGGACCAGAAGTTGCGCACAGGAATTCATGATGCTCAGCCACAGTGTTACCTGTTAAGTAGATTATAAACGGCAGACACTAACGTAGGCACAATATATTACATGGCAATACATTGAATAAGCGACATTTCCACTAAAATATGGAGAGCATGACCGTGGCAGGAACACTAGGACCTACATAGTGTACAGAGGCACGACAAGATCAATAAACTACAAATAAAGATACCTGAGGTGGAAGGGTCTATATACATTGAACCGAGGGGTGCGAAACGATTGTTGTCATCCCTCTTAATCTAGTCATAAAACTATGAATGCTTAGGTGCTAGTCCGTCATGAATGTAGTCTTCCGCTGCCATGTACGAACAGGCAGGGAGAGGGGAACAGATAGAACGCATCCATTGTCCCTTACAGACTGGAACACCACAGTCACACGAAGATGAATCGTCAGACTGTTGGTGGTGTACTGTCGAAATAACAGGTCTGGACCGAAGATTGTATGTGTGAGCACGTGGTGGGATAGTATCGCTGGGCGTGTCTGAGACCGAAGTGGGTGTCACAGTGGTAGGGTCAGGCAGTACGTTGTCAGGGACAGGAGTGTCAGGGACAGGAGTCTGGGTGTCATCGTCGACAGTCAGACGGGCTAATTTCATGTGGTTGAGATGCTCATGTACTTGTTCTCCAGTGGCTAGGTTTTCCAGCTTGTACTTATTACCTGTGATATGCTCAAGAACTCTGTAAGGACCAAGAAACTTCTCAGTCAGTTTGTACATGGGACCATCTCGTCGCTGGTTGAGGATCATTACTAAAGATCCAGGTCCTATCCTCGTAGGTTTAGCATGAGCGTTTTGTAACCGCGTGAAATCATCAGTAGCTTTAGAGAGATGTTCCTTGACCCTCTGGAACACCAGTTGAGTGTCTCTCCGTTTGACCTTAACATAGTCGTCATAGTTGTAGAGTGGCGCGGGCGGCGAGGAGATGATGGCATTAGGAAATCTCATGTCTGTCCCAAATAGCACAAAGTGAGGTGTGTCTCCTATGGAGGAGTTGACAGAGGAGTTTATCGAACATTGGACGATTGGCATAAGTTCATCCCATTTGTGACTGTCCCGATTGACTGTCACTCTGAGCGCGTCAAGGACCTTCTTGTTAGTTCTTTCAGCAAGGCCATTGCTAGCCGGCTGATAAGGCATTATATTACACTTTTTGATGTTGTACAATGTAGCCAGTTGTTCCAGAACAGAATTGTTGAATTCCGGGCCGTTGTCAGAGAGTATAACTCTGGGTGGACCATACCTGCAAATTATATGATCATGAAAGGCACTAGCTATAGTTTCTGCAGTCTTGTTTGGAATTGGAACCAGTTCACAGTATCTAGAGAAGTTATCTACCATAACTAGGAGATGTTTATTTCCTCTGGAAGTTTCAGCAAAATTTGTTAACAAATCCATAGAAACACGATCCCAAGGTGCATTAGTCGTAGGGTAAGACTGAATCGGGTTCGGGCCAGCAACATGGCCTCTGTGAGCTAGGCAGGTTAGACATTGATCCACGTGACGTTCAATCTGTTTGGCCATTTTGGGCCAGTAGTACGTAAGACGAGCTTGCTTGATGGTGCGGTCCTTGCCAGGATGCGCACTGTGTGGGGCGTCGTGAACAAGTTTTAACACGGTAGGAACTATCGACGCAGGAATAACAAGTTGATGTACCAGTCTGGCAGGAGATCCAAGCATAACTTTGCGATGGAGCACATGATCTAAGAGTACTAGTTCCTTGAGTGGTACGGGTGGCTTGACCGTAAGAGTCGTGTGCGGGTCCACGAGAAAGCTTATGATCGGTGCCCACATTGGGTCTTGACGTTGTGCGAGTTCTACATCTCGCAAGTCTAATGAAGGGTATTCAACGTGAACAGGAGCGACGTAACGAGAGAGAGCATCGGCAACTACATTGTGTTTGCCAGGTAAGTATCCAAACGTGGGTAGGAACTCTTGTATGGTGAGCGACCAACGGGCAAACTTGCCTATGGGGTTCTTGTCTCTGAACAAGGGAATGATAGCTTGGTGGTCCGTCAGGACATGGACAGGGTAGTTATAGATGATATCTCTGAAATGTTTGAGTGCCCACACGACAGCCAACGCTTCACGCTCGGTTGTCGAATAATTCTTTTCAGCTTTGGAGAGGACTCGGCTCGCATATGCAATGGCATGTTCTTTCTGTCGCTAGTTTGAGCGAGTACGGCACCTAACCCAATGTTACTGGCGTCAGTAACTAAAATGAACGGTTTGGTGAAGTCTGGGAACTTGAGAACGGGAGAAGATATCAGGGCTTCTTTGAGCGTTTGAAATGCTTTCTCTTGATCAGTTGTCCAAACGAACGGAACGTCCTTCTTAAGGAGGTGAGTGAGAGGAGATGCAATCACTGAATAACCGGCAATGAAATGGCGGTAGAATCCAGCTAGGCCTACGAACTTTTGTACAGCTTCAGCATTATGAGGGACTGGAAAGTTCTTGACAGCTTCTATCTTTGAATCTAGAGTGGTGATGCCTTGTGAGGTGACGTTATGGCCGAGAAACTGTATTTTTTCTCTCATGAAGGCGCATTTGCTGAGTTTGATTTTCAGATTGGCTTCAGCTAGCTTCTGAAGGACTCGGTCCAAACTTTGGAGATGTGACGGTACATCCTTGGACATGATAATGAGGTCATCGAGGTAGACCATGAGGGTATTTCCTATCATTCGTCGAAACAGGTCTGTCATAAGCCTTGAGAAGGTAATAGGGCTGCTGCGTAAGCCAAAAGGCATGCGAGTGTACTGGTAATGACCATTAGGGACGGAAAACGCCGTCAGTTCTCGACTTTCTGGGTCGAGCGGTATCTGCCAAAATCCTTGCAATAAATCAAGTGTGGAAAAAAACTTATTCTGACCTATGTTCTGCAATAAGTCAGTAAGCACAGGAAGTGGAAATCGATCGGGAATCGTAACTTGATTAAGTTTCCTGAAATCAACGACGGGACGCCAAGAGCCATCCTTCTTGGGTACTAAGATTAACGGAGCATTCCACGGTGAAGTACTTTCTTCAATAACGCCATCGTGTAACATCTCGTCAATGAGTCGGTCTGCAACAGCTCGTTGAGAATGAGGCAATCTGTATGCGGGTACAAAAATTGGGCGAGTACCTGGTTCCAGTGGAATTTTGTGAGTAATGAGGTGTGTCAGTCCAAGTTGTTCACCTGTCAGTGCAACAACGTTGCGATGCTTGTTGAGGATGGTCAATAACTGAGATTGGGCGTCAGGGAAGTCAGTGGCACTAAGATGCACAGGTGAGATCGCGATCTGATCTGGATTTGTTGTGTGAAAGAGTGCATGTACCATTTGGTCAGTAGAGACCTCATCCACTACTCGCACCGGTAACGAATAATGGGCAAAGTCAACAATGTGTGTGCCTGATGCAAGGTGAATGTTGGCATTGGTGACGTTGGCAACATAAACAGCAGTAGTGTTATTCTGCACCTGATGTAAGGACGGTTCTACGTAGGTACCATTGATTTGACATGTGTCACTGTCAGCTATTACGTGTTCTAGGTCAGATACACCAGGTATTTTGACAATAACCTTTGTTAGTGCATGAGATTGTAGTACCGTGTCTTGGTGTAAGATGCCTCTGACCTGACTGATGTTAGACTCCAGGCAAGTAAGGTAATGAACAATCGCTGGGGCCCCTTGCAAAGATTCATTGACCTCACCGACCTGCGAAACTGTGGAAACGCGCGTTGGTCTGGTGTCAGTAAGTGACTGAGTGACAGGTTTGTTTGGCGTGACTGGTGGTCTGGTGTCAGTAAGTGGCTGTGTGGCGGGTTTGTTTGGGCGTGACTGGTTAAGTGTACCCTGGTCTTCCCTGGTTTGTATGTACCTACATAGTCCCAATGGTTGGTGAACTCATGTCCCATGGTGTACACACTGCAAAGAGGTACCACTGTATCACCAATTGTTGCTTCCCAACGGTAAGCATCGATAGTAACTCGGTAGTCTCTCATGGTATTTAATCCTAGTAAAATATCTCCAGGGAATCGTACTGCACCGGCTATCACACATGGCACGGTGAGTGATCTGTCATTAACTATTAACTCTATGTCTGCTTCACCTAACGTTGGAGTCATTCCTCCAGTAAGTCCACCAAGGTTGGAAACAGACGACTGTCGTATATCAAGTCGGTCGCGTAGGCCATGAAGGGCGTCTTGTTTAATGATGTTGACTCGAGCTCCTATGTCTAGGAAAATCTTAACATGTCGACCCTTCAGAGTGGCTGAAATCAGAGGACCTTCTGTGTCCTTGATAGGCATCCTGTTAAACATGTTATTACGGGACTGACACGGTCGATGTGGTGTCTGGAGTACATGTACACGAGTACCGTCAGTGTGTAGTTCGTCCATGTTATCCTCCTCTGCTAAGGCGCTGGGTAACGACACACGGGCGGGCGCTGGGTGAGTCAGCCACGCTGAACTGTTGTGATGCTGGCTGCTGTGCCCTGCTTTGTTGCTGTGCGCTGTGCTGCTGCTGTGTTGCTGTGCGCTGCTGTCCTGCTGTGAGCTGCTGTGCGCTGCTGTGTTGCTGCTGCGCTGCTGTGTTGCTGTGAGCTGCTGCTGTGCTGCTGTGAGCTGCTGTGTTGCTGCTGCGCTGCTGTGTTGCTGTGAGCTGCTGTGTTGCTGCTGTGCTGCTGTCCTGCTGTGAGCTGCTGTGCGCTGCTGTGTTGCTTGCTGTGCGCTACTGTGCTGCTGTGAGCTGCTGTGTTGCTGGAGGACAGGGGTGAATCCCACTATGCTGTCACCAGTGTTTCATCTGACGATGTTGTTGTAGAATGATTAGTTGTGGGCAGGAATTGGAGTACCAAACAACGTCCCCTGCTTTTCCTTATTTTTATTATAAATATATATATATTCTTGTACACCGGGCCAGGAGCTAGCTAGTGTGTGTGAGGGAGCGCGTGTGGACGCTCCAATGCCCAGGCTGTGTCTGGTCTGAGCTCTGCTGGGTAGGGCAGATTGCATTAAAATCTGCTGACCACACTGACCACGTTGTTGATACATATTAAGTTGTTTAGCTTAAGAGGGTATAGGTCACCCTATGTGTCTGGCGGCGTCCAACATATGTGAAAAAATTAATAATTAAACGTTTCCAAAGAAAGACATTTATTATACAGTGCATGCATCCTGGGAATGGTCAGTAATTCGACCATGTGGAATAGAGAGCACTGAGAACGGCACAGAGACTTTGAGGGACTGAGCACAGAGTGCTCCAAATTTAGCTATATCATTTGCTCGTAAGGAGGGCATTTATTACCATCTCTGATTGCCTTTGAGCAGCCAGAGGGCAGCAATATTCCGAGAAACTCAAGAAAATCTAGCTGACTTAATGCGAAGTTAAATAATTAATTAATATTAATATTTTGTAATAAAAATTATTACCTATATTATTTTATTTTGTTTTGTTTATTTATATACAAGAAGGTACATTGGGTTTTATGAGAGTACAGAGCATTGAAGTTTTACATTCTTGTATAGCCACTAGCACACATAGCGTTTCGGGCAGGTTCTTAATCTAACATAAAATTTTAAGAAGGCAATTTCTAGCAAAATTAGCAAAATGTTTACAGATACATTGTAAGAAAGTATAAAAATATTTTGAAATTAATTATAAAGATGCACTGTAAGAAAGTATAAAAAAATACATTATATAAGAAATTTGACAAGGTTAGAAGGTACATTAAAGTAAATTTATGGGTTATCCACATTGTAGCATAATTTGAGTATTATTGCAAGGTATAATGCAGTAAACTATGTGTTCAGTAAACATGATATAAGGTAACAGCAATGATTACAATGGTAAAGTTGTATGGCTTAGGAACATATACTGGGGGACCGAGTAGCACTAGATACAGTGCGAGTTTCAATCACTAGGCAGGAAACTATGATAAGAAAATTAGGTACTTTTTGGTTATATTTTTTAATAATGCAAACGTTTGACAGCTTCTCAATTCGTTAGTGAGTGAGTTCCATAGACCTGGTCCTTTTATTTGCATAGAGTGTTTACACAGATTCAGTTTGAATCTGGGGATATCAAAGAGATGTTTATTTCTGGTGTGGTGATAATGTGTTGTATTACATCTGTCCAGCAAGAGTTTCAGAACAGGGTTTACACTTAAGAAAAGGATTTTGTAAATGTAATTGGCACAAGAGAATGTGTGGAGTGAGTTTATGTTCAATAATATGTTTAGGGATTTAAACAGTGGTCTATCTGAAGCTGAATTACATTTGTTGATTTGCCTCCAAATAAGACGTAGTAGGTCTTTTCTATGTTTAGTGTTAGTTTGTTGGTTGACATCCATAAATGAACTTTTTTTAGTTCATTGTTTACAACTTTATTTAATGTGTGTCTGGGTTGGGGTCTGAGTAGATGAGGGTAGTATCATCAGCAAATAATATAGGTGTAAGAATGTTAGAGACATTAGGCAGATCATTGATGTATATAAGAAATAGGAGAGGCCCTAGGATGCTGCCCTGTGGCATCCCTACGATTAATGGTTGTGTGGGAGAGGTTATATCATTGACGGCTACATATTGGTGTCTGTCACTAAGATAGGATCGAATATAGTTCAGGACAAGGCCTCAGATTCCATGATGGTGGAGTTTAAGTAAGAGGTTAACAGTATCAAAGGCTTTTCTCAGGTCAATGAAGAGTCCAATCGGAAACTCATTTTTGTCAAGGGGCTAAGTAGATTAAATCAAGCAGCGTAGTAATTGGATCATTGACACTCTTTTGGGTGTGGAAGCCAAACTGACATGGACTTAGTAATATGAATTTTACGAGATAGGAGTAGAGCTGTTTGTAAATAATTTTTTCAAATATTTTTGATAATAAAGGTCGAAAATATTCATTATATTATCAAAATATTCAAGTAATGAAAATATTCAAATATTTTGATAATATAATGTAGGGAGCCGGTCGGCCGAGCGGACAGCACACTGGACTTGTGATCCTGTGGTCCCGGGTTCCTTCCGGGCGCCGGCGAGAACCAATGGGCAGAGTTTCTTTCACCCTATGCCCCTTTAACCTAGCAGTAAAATAGGTTCCTTGGTGTTAGTCAGCTGTCACGGGCTGCTTCCTGAGGGTGGAGGCCTGGTCCTGTCAAAGACCGGGCCGCGGGGACACTAAAGCCCCGAAATCATTTCAAGATAACCTCAAGATAGGTAGATTTGATATAGGTCTGTAATTATTTATGCCTGCCGGAATGCCTCCATTATGAACTGGCGTTACTCCTACTTTTTTAAGGATATCAGGGAAGGTATGACACTCATAAGATTTCTTGAACAGCAGTGCTATGGGTTGCGCAAGGGCATGGGAGACACTCTTGTATACATACCATAGATGGTATTTCACTAATGTTCCCAGATTTTGTTTTTAGTGAGTGAATGATGGACACAACATCTATAGGGCTGACTGATGAAAGGAGAAGAGAGTTTGGGTAGCTGCCTCAAAGATATGTGTTAACATGTGTCTGAGCCTGTGGGGCTTTTTGGACAAGGTTAACATCAACCGATGAAAAGAAACTATTAAATTCAGTTGCCGTTTCTAGATCTTTTGCAGGTGTACAACCATCCTTGGAGAGTTTTATCTGGTTATGTGAATGTTGTTTAGATCCTAGGAATGTAATGAATGATGGCTCTCCATTTGTTTTTCATGTTGACTTTTGCTTCTTTGAATCTACTCTCATAATAGGAAAGTTTTGTTTTCTTATTATACTGGTAAACACTGACGAGAACCCCTTAACTACGTCCTTTGCAACTAGGCCAATCCTAAATTTTTCTCATATTCATGTTTCATGTCGATTGCTTTGAGTATGCATTTGTAAGCCAGGGATAGTTTAACCTTTGTCAGTTACTTGCTTGTGAGGAGAGGACAGTGAGTGTTGTAAAGGCTTAGAATTTTGGAAAGGAAGAAGTTAGTTAATGAATTTATATCCTGAGTATTATTAAATTCAGATTCCCAGTTTATATTGTGGAGTGTATTGTGAGATTGGCTATTGCTGCTTAACTGTGTAACCTAAAAGTCAGTCTCTTGTTAGCTGGTGGTGTTATGTCCATGTTCGCTACGAGAAAGGTTGGATAGTAGTCAGTTGATCTGTCAGTAATTATACCAAATGCAAGCTTCAATCACATTTGGGTAACTGTGTACGTAGCTGTCTTCTGGGGATGCTACATCATCTGTGGGTAGCTGTAGGTTCAAGAAGCAACTGATAAAATTGGAGAGCAGCAGCATAATAATAAATTAAGATATATAATTCACCTGTGGTGTGCATAGCTACCACCTATGGCTTCTTTTTCGTATTTGGATGATTTTAAGGCTTAATAATTAAGATTNGCCAACGGCTTGCCGCATTCGAAATCCAACCCTCTGCGGATTATATATCATGACCGCGTGAAGCCTATTCCGTGGTGCCCCACGACTGTCTGGGTTCCGGACGCTCAGGCATTTGTTGAGAGTGTGCCGATTTCCATGCCCGATCCTCGGACGTCCCTTCGTGCCCCTATTCCGGAAGAAATACTGGCGTTGTGGGAGGCGTATTGTATTCTTTTTCCGGCGACTGAGTGGCCGGAAAAGTATGCGCAGTCCTGATAGTCCGTGTGCTTGCTGTGTGTATTGGGCTTTGGTATGTTATGAACTGTTTCTTGTGTACCCTTCAGGCCGATGTCGTCCTTGTTTTCTGAATGGTAATTTAGGCTCGACCCTTTCATGACTTATGTTTATTGTGATTTGTTGTATTATGTTTATTGATTTGTTGTATTATGTGCCCCTCTGGCTATGCTGTTTGCTCTCTTACGTGCGGGGTTTTTGTGCGGATAATTTGTTGTTGTGCCATGTACATTGTGCTATGTTGTTGTGTACCGATGGGTATGTACTGTTTGCTATGCGCCTCTGTTGTTGTTGGTTTGTCTTTGTTTATACTTTGTACAGCATGTGTTTCTCATTTGTACTGTACTTTACATGCCTTTTGAATTTTGTTCTTTGTTATGCTGTCCTGTCGGCCCTTCTGGCTGATGGGTTTTGTTTCTCCTTGGTTTGTCATGTTTTATTGTATTTAATTTGCATGTTTTCATGTAAAATAAAAATAAAAAAAAAAAAAAAAACTGTGTAACTATTCAATTGACTCAGATGTTCTGGACGACATTCTAGCAAGTTATCCAAAATTTGCTTGTCCATTTTAAAGAATGAAGAACAATTATATTTATATTACTTCTAAGCTGCATCACGTATGAACCATACCTGCCCTTGTGTGGCAGTGCACAATAAAAAGTTGTTTTTACATATTCATACATTAAAACATTGATTGTAATCATGATAAATATGTGCCAGTTTAGACCTATAGTCTTGTGTATGACCATCTGTCCTGCGTGACAGTTAATACCAGCATTATCCTCACTTTAGTAAGACTTAACTGAAATCGTCAGATTAGGCAAAAGTGTAATTAATTTTGTCAATAAAGATAATAATAATAATCAGAGCAGGAGAATTGTCATAAAGTGTTGACACGTGTGGTTTCTGTAATTCACTTTCTTGCCTCTAGAGGTTTGCCATTTCATGGAGAAAATCAGATTATTGGGCCAGCAAAAAAGGGCAACTGTTTAGGAATACTAAAACTGCTGAGTGAATTTCATCCTTTCTTGGAAGAACATCTCAAAACGTATGGAAATCCTGGTAAAGGGAATCCGTCATATTTATCTACAAATATCTGTAATTTATTGAATTAATTGGACAACAGATTCTTTGTACTATTCTTGAAGAAGTAAAATAGTAAAAGTCTTATTCAATAAGTGAACATTCCACTCCAGACATCTCACACACAGATCAACTGACATCTGCTCTCCGATACATTAAAGGCTGTGAGTCTGTGGAACGTTTCTTGATGTTCCTCCCCATCTTTTCTCATGGAACAAAGGATCTAACAGACACTCTCGTGGATTTTCTTAATGAGAACAAAATTCCACCATCAAACTGCCGTGGTCAGTCATACGATAATGTCTCAAATATGTCTGGACGGTATATTGGATTACAAGCACGGATTCATTAACTCAATGAGTTTGTCATCTATGTCCCCTGTGTTGGACACAGCCCGAACTTGGTGGGAGTAGAAGCAGCAGAGTTGTCTACTGACTGTCAAATTCTTTGACTTTGTTCAGAACCTGTATTAATTTTTTGTTGGTTCTGCTCATCGCTGGAATGTTTTGACATCATCTTTAGAAATGATTTTCTGGTCAAGCGTCTGTGTGACACACGATGGTCAGCACATAGTGATGCTGTTCATGCTCTGTATGGGGGGTTTAGAGAATATAAAACATTCACTGGATTCTCTATCAGCTGACAATGAACAGCAAGTGAATACAAGGCGAGAGGCAGAAGGATTGAGCAAAATAATGGAAAACCTAGAAACAATCTCTCTCACAATTCTTGGAATGACATGCTAGAAAGAATAAACAAAACTAACAAGGTCCAACAATCAAATGATGTTATCTTGAGAGGTTATCTTTTATGATTAAGGACTTAGCGTCCGCGCGGCCCGGTCCTCGACTGGGCCTCCTTATTGTTACACATCCCCAGAAAGCAGCCCATAGCAGCTAACTCCCAGGTACCTATTTATTGCTAGGTGAACAGGAACATCAAGGTTCCTGTTCACCTAGATTCCGGCTCCGCCGGGGATCGAATCCGGAACCTTAGGACTGCGAATCCCGAGCGCTGTCCACTCAGCCGTCAGGTCCATGAACAAGGATGTGCACATCCCTGTTGCCGCAAATCCCATCTTCAGGAAACTAGAGACAAACTTAGTGAATATAAACTCAAGTCAGGAGTATGTGTCCAGATACAGATTATAGTGATGGGAAAAAACGGGAAGGAAAACGAGGTGCGCGTCTTAGTAGATATGACGGATCAACACAACAAGAACTTCTAATGAAAACCGACAAATTCAAGGTGGAAACTTTCCTCCCTATTCTGGACACTAATCTTTGAACTGACAAAACGTGCAGAGGCTTATTCACAGATTGGAAATATGTTTTCTTTCTTCACTGAATTGAAAACCATTGCTTCTGATGCACTAAATATATGTTTAATGTTATCGACCATTTACTTTGTATTCCTGTGTGTGTGGTTGTCGTAGGGGCCCCAGCACCCTGGTTGTCCCAGGGGCCCATAATGCTGTTAAGACGGCCCTGATCTCAATAAGACTAACTGAACCGACACCGACCAGCCTATGGCTGTCCCGTACCCCAGACTATTTCCCCCGCAATGTTGAGTGAGATCAGCCACAAGCGTCAGGTCTCCAGCCTTGGCTAGACACAAAGATACTTTCTCTTATAGATGTAAATACTAGATGGGGCACCCGGCGGTTCCTGGGTCTCCCCTCCCTACCTCATCTTCTGCTCCATTATCTCTCTCATGTCTCTCTCAATCTCCTATCCCTCTCATCCTTTATCCCCCTCTCCACCTTTTACCCCCTTCCACCCAACATCGTTCCCACTCCCATTCTCCTCAATCTCCACCTTTCTCCCATTCTCCCTAAAATCTCCCCCACTCCCTTCACACCTTTCTTCCCCTCTCTCCTTCCTCCCCTTCCAAAGTCACCACATCTCCCCATTCTCTTTCTGCCCCTATCTATCTATCTATCTATCTATCTATCTATCTATCTATCTATCTATCTATCTATCTATCTATCTATCTATCTATCTATCTATCAATGTATCTATCTATCTATCTATCTATCTATCTATCTATCCATCTATCTATCTATCTATCTATCTTTCTATCAATCAATCTATCTATCTATCTATCTATCTATCTATCTATCTATCTATCTATCTATCTATCTATTTTATCTATCTATCTATCTATCTATCTATCT
>WNGS01028657.1:0-12044 GCA_020271785.1 Procambarus virginalis | reverse complement strand
AGTATAAACAGCTGGAGCAGAGAATATGAAGACAGGTATTTATCAACCAAATGTAGTTCAAACGTGAACTGAGGAATAGCGATATGTAAAACGTGATGTCACTCTATTCACCATCCAGTGGTCGTTTGTACTGCCTTTGTATGTCGGCCACTTGTCCACGAAAGAATCTCCCTTTGTTACAATGGGGTTCAAGTGAGCTGGGAAGTCCACGACAATGTTATTGATAGAACATGAAAATGGAGAAGAAGCATCGAAAGCGTATGACAGCATACTTTGATAAGGGTACTACAAGAAACTGAAAGTGAAGATTGTTTATTGCTTGAGCAACATCGCTCAGATCAGGAATATTGCCATAAAGTGCTGACACTTGTGGTTTCTATAATTCGCTTTCTGGCCTCGAGATGTTTTGCATTTTGTGGAGAAATCAGATTATTGTGTCAGCAAAAAAGGGCAGCTATTTAGGAATACTGGAGCTGCTGAGTGAGTTTGATCCTTTCTTGGAAGATCATCTCATATATTTATATGGAAATCTTGGAAAACGGAATCCGTCATATTTATCTGCATATATTTGTGAGGAATTTATTGAATTAATTGGACAACTGGTTCTTTGCACTATTTTTGAAGAAGTAAAATAGTCAAAGTATTATTTAATAAGTGAACATTCCACTCCAGACATCTCACACACAGATCAACTGACATTTACTGTCCGATACATTAAAGCCAGTGAAGTCTGTGGAAACGTTTCTTGATGTTCATCCTCCATCTTTTCTCATGGCGGAACAAGGATCTAACAGACACTGGTCGGCGATTTTCTCTAACGAGGACCAAAATTCCACTATCAAACTGTCTGGTCAGTCATACGATAATGTCTCAAATATGATCTGGACGATACATTGGAATTACCAACCGGATTCATCAACTCAGTGAGTTTGCCATCTATGTCCCTCTGTGCTATGACCCTAGCCCTTACCCTTAACTTACCTACTTTGGTGGAGTAAAAGCAACAGAGTGTTGTCTACAGACTGTCAAATTTTTTGACTTTGTTCAGCATCTGATATTCATCTTTGTGCTGGTTCTACTCATCGCTGGAATGTTTTGACATCATCATTTAGGAAATGATTTTGTGGTCAAGCGTCTGTGTGACACACAATGGTCAGCACATAGTGATGCTGGTTCATTGCTCTGTATGGGGGGTTTAGAGAATATAAAACATGCACTGGATTCTCTATCAGCTGACAATGAACAGCAAGTGAATACAAGCGAGTGAGGCAGAAGGACTTGAGCAAAATAATGGAAAACCTGGAAACAATCTTCCATCACATTCTTTGGAATGACATGCTAGAAGAATAACAAACTAACAAGGTCCTACAATTAAATGATGTTATCTGAAAGGTTATCTTTTAGATTAGGGGCTTAGCGTCCCCACGACCCGGTCCTCGACCAGGCCTTCCTTTTGGTTACACCATCCTAGGAGCTCCCGTAGCAGCTGTTAACCTCCAGGTACCTATTTACCTGTTAGGTTGAACAGGTACATCAAGGAGACAGAACTCTTTGTTTCCGCCTTCCGTCCTGTGGCTATCGAACCCGGACCTTAGGGACTACCAATCCCGAGCGCTGTCCACTCAGACCGTCAGGGATCCATGAACAAGGATGCTGCACATTCCCGTGTTGCCCTGCAAATCCCCATCTTCAGGAACTAAGTAGCCAATCTTAGTGAATATAAACATCAAGTCAGGAGGTATGTTGTCCAGATACACGGGTTAGTAGTTGATGGGAAAAAACCGGGAGGGAAAACGAGGTGCGCGTCCTTAGTAGATATGACGGGATCAGACGCAGCAAGGACATCGAACTCTCGAAATGAGGAAACACTGGACAACATGCATAGGTGGGAATCTTTCCTCCTATTCTGGCTCACTAATCTTTGTAACTGAACACAAGGCGTTGCAGAGGGCTTATTGTAACAGATTGGAAATAGTTTTCTTGCTTCAGTGAAATTGCAAGAAACCATGCTTCTGATGCAATGAAATAAAGTAATGTTTAAGACTATATCGACCATTTACTTAATATGTCCTGTGTGTGATGGTTGTCGTAGGGGCCCCAGCACCCTGGTTGTCCCAGGGGCCCATAATGCTGTTAGACGGCCACGGATCCTCAGTAAGACTAACTGGAGCCCGACTCCAACCAGCCTATGGCTATCTCGTACCCAGACTATTTCCCCTGCAATGTTGAGTGAGATTAGCCACAAGCGTCAGGTCTCCAGCCTTGGCTAGACACACAGGATATTCTCTCTTATAGATATAAATACTAGACGGGGCACCCGGCGGTGCCTGGGTCTCCCCTCCTACCCTCATCTTCTACTCCATTCTCTCCCTTCCCCTCTTCCCTCTCATGTCTCTCTCTCAATCTCCTATCCTCTCTCTCCTTTATCCCCCTCTCTCTCCTTTAACCTCTTCCAATCAACATCGTTCCACCTTGTCCTCCTCCACCTTTCTCCATTCTCCTTAAATCCTCCCAATCCCATCACCACTCTCCGCTTTCTTTCCCTCTCTCCTTCCTTCTCTTCCAAGTCATCCCATCTCACCACTCTCTCTTTCTGCCCCTATCTACTATCTAGAAGAGAGAGAGAGAGAGAAATATATATTTTTTTAAGAGAGAGAGAGAGAGCGAGATGAGAGAGAGAGAGAGCGAGAGGAGCGAGTGTAGACGGAGGTAGAGATACTCCGGGCATTGCGGGGGTTCTCATCTAGGATATTACAAAACATTACGAATAATTTACTGCCATTAACTTAATCTATGACGTCAGATATAATTGTTTGAGGCACTTAAACACTCCCCATTCTATTTTCCTCCACAACTTCACTACAACACTGACCACACAATTTGTCAGTCCCCATATAGTCAGGGGAAAGGTTACAACTTAACACTTATCTTCACTGATAACGTCACTACAACACTGGCCACACACCTCCAGTCCACCATATAGCAGGGAAAGTTACACTTAACACTATCTTCACTGATAACTTCACTACAACACTAACTCTTCACTGATAACTTCACTACAACACTGTCCACACAC
The DNA here is from genome assembly GCA_020271785.1 of Procambarus virginalis. NCBI lineage: Eukaryota > Metazoa > Arthropoda > Malacostraca > Decapoda > Cambaridae > Procambarus > Procambarus virginalis. The sequence continues at coordinate 8,968 of WNGS01028657.1, read as the reverse complement.
CTGCCAGTCCACCATACAGCAGCGAATGAACATCCTGTACGTGTTTGTGTCTCTCCAAGAAAGTACCATTAAATCACCTAGAGTTCTACACTGACACAACCCATTGTACTTTCTCGCATATAAATAAATCTGCTGCCCGTTCTCACGATTGTTCACTCGTAAAAATGTTCAATAGTTTTGTTGATACATTCATGGCGACCAGCAGGATATGACGCCTACAGGCTCCAGATACCGGTGATTGCATCATCACACGGCTTTGTTTGCTCATCAACACGGCGTAATTATTATTTATTATTTCCTCACCAGTGCAATTACCCCTATTACCCCTATGTTCCGTTACGTGTAACTACTCAAACGTGAGTAAGATAACCGTACTCACTGGCCAGAGTAATGTACGTGTACAGTATGAGTAACACACGCCCTCTGGCATGGGAGGTCCGGGGGGGCACCACCTCTCCTGACACACTCCCTCCGTGGGGCCCCTGCTTGGTCCAGTCACCTCCAGTGTGCATGCGTCACTTCCCGTCTCGTCTTACGTAGTTAAGCTTGCGGGGCCCTTACCCTGGCACGCCTCAAGTGCGCATGCGTCACCTCCCGTCTCGTCCCTCACTCCCTAGTTGTGCTTGTGGGACCCCTGCCTGGCGCGCCTCCAGTGCGCATGCGTCATCTCCCGTCTCGTCTCACCTAGTTGTGCTTGTGGGACCCCTGCCTGGCGCCCCTCCAGTGCGCATGTGTCATCTCCCGTCTCGTCACACCTAGTGGTGCTTGTGGGACCCCTGCCTGGCGCGCCTCCAGTGCTCATGCGTCATCTCCCGTCTGTCTCCACTAGTTGGCTTGTGGGACCCCGCCTGGCGCGCCTCCAGTGCTCATGTTCGTCATCTCCCGTCTCGTCACACCTAGTTGTGCTTGAGGGGGGCCCTGCCTAGCGCGCCTCCAGTGCTCATGCGTCATCTCCCGACTCGTCACACCTAGTTGTGCTTGAGGGGGCCCTTCCTAGCGCGCCTCCAGTGCACATGCGTCATCTTCCATCTCGTCACACCTAGTTGTGCTTGTGGACTGCCTGCCTGGCGCGCCTCCAGTGCGCATGCGTCACCTCCCGTCCTCGTCTCACTAGCTTACAATTGGAATGTTCACCATTGGGGATTCATTACCTGCAGCCACCTGCCATAGATATCGGTACCCCAACCTAATTCTGGCAATTACCATGTCACACTGTCTGTTGGATGTTTTATGCTGCCCATTCATTCGGTGCACACTGACATGTCACAGCTGTTTATACTCGTGCTTTCTTGCCATTGAGTGACAATCTCCCTGACAGCAGAGAGTGGAACGCCCATATCTAATTAAATTTCAGGCTTATCACATGTAGTTTTAGCTGCCGTTTCTGTATCATCATGGTGGACAACACCTATGAGAGATGGGAATCTATACACATTGAGACTCCGAAACTCTTGCTCTTTGCTTTAATAATGTGTTTATAATGGATGTTATAACATTCCTAGTGTCTATTTTACATGTTGGGTTTTTAAGGCCCTTGAGAGCTGACTTTGAATCACAGATAAGTATCCTCCCCTGTTCTTCAGTGCGTAGTGGCCAGTAGTTGTGCAGCTAATTCTGCATGTGTGGAGCTAAACCAGTTATTGAGTCTCACACTTGTAGTCTGTGTGCATATGTTGTCTCTGTATATTCTCCAGGCTGCTGCAGTGCGACCTATTGACATTTGAACAGACCCATCAGCGTGAGCATAGTGTTCGTGAGACCATAAGGTATTTATAATGGAATCAATGGTTTCAAGTGTTGTTGCTTTCAGGAGTGCTGTGTTTTCCTTGCTCTTCTTGCTGATGGGCGGTGTAAGACATTTGAATTTCAGGGAACAGATGTAATGGAATATCCTTGGCTAGTACGTTACGTACAATAGGAATATTCAGTTAAATGAGATTGGCAACACTTTTACTCAGCCAACTTGCATATAGGTTGCCCGCTGGTGCGAAGAGCAACACTTTCCCGCCTACAAACAGCACTAGTCAGTTCTTCTCTAAGTAGTTAGGGTGATGTTGGATTCTCTCATCACACTTACACAGAAGGTAGTACTGAGCTACTAATTTCTTTCACATATGGTTGGGAGCTTCAGCTCCTCCCCCGTCATGTTGATGATTCTTGTGCATCTGGAGGCTCTAAAGAATTATCCTCAATGCTTCATTCTGAATTTTCTCTCAAACTTTCAGCCTATTGCTAGGGAGACTAATAAGGTGCAGGGCATGGTAGTCGACTAGGGACCTGATGAACGTCATGTATATATAGATATTATATAGATATTATTATATAGATATATATATATCTCCATATTAAAGAGGGTACCACCTCCTGGTGCAAGTGTAGGGACCCCATAGCCTCATAGAAGAAAATATGGAGTATTCAAAGAAGACCTTGTGGATTCTCCCTGAACACCTGTTAATATTTTCTTCTCCACCAACCACCTTATTTTTTTTATTACATGTGCTACAGTTTACAGAAAACACACACATACACATTTAACAATCACTGTTCGAAGACCTCATCCAGCTCTTTGGAAGTTGTGTGTGTGCCCAAGATACAGCACGCATTTCCTATCTGGATTGCGACATTGAGGCGCTGCAGCAGGAAACTGGCCGCTATTGAGTCTTTAGTTTTCCTAATAAGTTTCTCATTCACCTCCTTTAGAAATTAAGTGCACATTTACCCCAGGCGCCAAGGGTCATCCAGCCTATCGGCACAAACCTATAACCATACGTTCTATGTCCCTGTACGTGTTAGTTTTCGGGGTCTCCCTGAAGGTGCTGCCCCGCCTCCCTCAGCTGTTCTGTGAGATAGATAGGTATCATCCAGTGTAGATACACACGTGTAGTCCCCATACGACCTGTCTATAATCCCTCCATGGATGCAGGGTGACTCCATCTGGGCATTTGTGACTGTTGTCAGGTCTGGACAACTGAGGGTTCCTTTGTGCTGGACACCCAACTGTAGCCAAACTTCTCTTGATGATGTCACTGACTGTTTCATGTCTGGTAATCTTTCCAGTTGACCTACGATAGATGAAACCATGGCTGCCGTATTTGTCCGCCCGCGCATAGACGCAGATACGGCGGTGTTTGGTGGAGATAGGGGCGGCAAGGCGCGATGGGGCAACACCAATACTTAGGGCCTGATGGTCCAGGCGGGTGCCCAAGGAGGAGTTAAGGATAACCAACAGGAGTCCCTGGCATGGGGACCTTGCACAGCTAGGAGATACTCTATACAAATTGAAGAAAATGGATCGTTCATTATGTATTATTGAAAACGTATAGGATAGGGTACACTACACGTCCGGCCACAGGATGGGTAGTAATGAACCCATACCGTTCACAGGATGGGTATTAAGGGAACCCATACACGTTCACAGGATGGGTATTAAGGGAACCCATACCGTTCACAGGATGGGTAATGGGACCACTACCGTTTCACACGATGTGTATGGGGTCCACAACCCCCCATGGGATGGGAATAGGGACCATTGCACCAACAGGATGGGCATTGGGTTCAATACTACCCAGCACATGTACTCTGTAATCCCACATGCACTCTGTACCTAACACGGTGCACACTGTGCTTCCATTAGTACCCTGTATCACCACATGTACTCTTTATCCCAACATGTACTTTCCACCCGCACATGTACTCTTTACCCCCACATGTACTCAGCACCCATACATGTACTCCTTAACCCATTAACACTCTCCGTGAAGACGTTGTAAGACACCCGCCTGGCATTTCGCGAGAGTTTTGGCCTGGGTTCGAATCCTAGCTGGGGAGGTTTTACTGGGCACCAAACCTTAACTGTATTCCCTCTGTTTACCCAACAGAAAATGGATATCTGGTTGTTAAACAATTTGACGGGTCATTTTCAGTGGAAATCGAATTAAATTCTGCTTGAGTTTGTAAGGTTGTTATTATGATTCTAATATGATGAGGGCCCACTACGAATCCAGTAATCTATTATGTTAGTATCATTAATGTTCCACAGTCCCGGATCTGTCTCTTGGGTTACAAACTCCTTTAATGTTACATATTTGGGTATTTCCTCTTGTAAAATGTCACCAGCAGCAGCAACAAGCATTGATGGTATGTCTGCTGAAAACTGGATGATTGGTACCTGGAGTGATGTAGATGTGGATGTTATATCTGAAGGAACAGTACTAGTGGCTGACATTGCAGGAGTGGATGCTATATCTGAAGGAACAGCACTAGTGGCTGACATTGCAGGAGTGGATGCTGATGTGGATGCTATATCTGGAGGAACAGTACTAGTGGGGAAGATGTGGAAGATGGGAAAGACGGAAAAGATGGGAGAATGAGATGAGGGTGAGTTGTGGAGAGTGGGATAAGGAGGAAAATGTTGAAGTGTGTCAGGGTTCACCCCCTTCCAACCTGTGGTTGGGGTTGCTCCTACGGGTCTTAACCCTCAGTCCCTGGCGCCACTGTCCGCCCCGGGGCTCCCCCAGTCGGCCAAGGGCTGGCCTTATACACCCCTAGCAAGTGGGGAGGTTCAAGCCTCCTATAACTCACCTGAACCTGCCCGTACTGACACTGCGAGGTTCTCTCTCTCTCTTGGTATCTGGTCTGCTCTGAGGTAGCCAGCTGGTGTTTAGACTCGTGTCCCAGCAACACGTCAGTGGTCTTATGGTTATCTTAATCAAGGATGTAGTATCACGTGCAGTACAAGGTGTCACTAATGGTCTCATAAATATATATATATATATAGCCCTAGAGAATGGAGGCTTACTTAAACTCATCAGTTAATTTAAAAGTTTACTGAAGAATAGGGATATATACACATATAAATTGCATAAATAAATTGGTCATAAGCGTTACGGCCACAATGGGTCGCAACCGGGTTCTTTGCTGGTGGAACTAAAGTTTGGTATCCGGCCCCAAGTTAGTAGTGGCTTTCAAGGAGTGAGCTCGGTAATGCAAGTAAAACACAAAGGGGGGTTGCATTGAATACGACACTTCATCAATTATCAATGTATTCACATATAATCACTTTCCCATCACCTCATATATAATCCTAAAGGAAGTATTACTACACTTAATATATTCACAAGTGTCTCTCTCATGGGATACTAAGCGTTCCTCGATGCTCAATCGATGCAGTCTTGTCAGCTTCAGTGTTTCCTCAACACGGAGTACCGTCCTCAACAAGTACTGGGAAACACCAACTAGTCTACCCTAGCCACGGGCCAGCCTATACACAGTCTCACTAGGTGCTTCCTCGTGAACGCCCACAATCACTCTCCAGCCTGGTGCTGGCAGAGAACATCAGCCTCGCGCTGCTGGGCCTCTTCACGAAACAAATACAAGGGTAGCTAACCCTTGGCAGGAGCTTCTTGCAACTCGCTAGTTACACTCCTCCGTAGCACATTACTGTCAGTCTTTTCTTTCGCTAGCCAGTCCCAGGATACGCCGAATTCCGTCACTGCCACTTCACGGGCAGACAGTAGAACAAAACAGTTCTTCTTCGGCGGCAGTTCACTGCTTCGATAAAGCAGAATGGAATAGAGAGATAATGGCTGCCCTGGGAGACTGACTGTTCTCGTACCACAGCAGCCCTACGTCGACTCTGTGGATACAGACACGTTATCAGTACACTGGTCAGTACATGGGACACTAGGAAACATCACTTACTGACTCTGACATAGACATACAATCCTCCTACAATAGATGGCGCTGCCTTTCTAGGCGCCACCTCACCAGAGGTCAGCACCAGCTACCTCTCGATCTGACTAGGACAAGAATCTAGCGCCTCTTGCTGGTATCTTCCTGCCACCAGTTGCTGGCGTCATCCATGTTGTGGGTGACTTCAGGAGCGGACTCACAGATGGCATTGATGTCGCTGCTCCATGCCCTGACAATGGAATCAGGTTCGTAACAATAAGTGGAATTATCTGTTGGTGGCAACACTCTTCTTGACACGCCTCTGGCAATACAATCAGCTGATTGGATCCTCACCTCGAGCCGTGGGCACACACCTCGCGCCTCTGGCAGCACGATCAGCTGACAGCTCCAACTGTCAGAACGTCGTAACTCTCCCCACCGCTTTTAGCAATGCGATCAGCTGGGCGTTTCAGAGTTCCTTGCTGGCTCCTTGCACACCAGCTACCACCTCCAGGATCACTAACATCACCGCATCAATATATTTATGATCCACCACCATCAAGCCAACATGAGCTCTAGGTTCCTAGCCTAATATTCTGTCACTTAGACAATAAAATGATGAGTAGAAATGTTCACAACATATAAAATACCCTAGCTCGCCTAGATCAAAAGGGGTAAAGGGAGGGACAGTTATCTACCTAAATTCATTCCAACCATGAAGCTGACTCGTCCTCTGTTGAGGGATGCTGAGGTTCCTGGTCCTGGCTTCTGGTCTCCTGATGAACAGTTCCCTCACACACAGGTTCCTCTATCGTCCTCGTGGTAACGCATCCTCGCCGTGCTGACTCCCAACAGGTACTGTCTTCCTCCTCCTATTCTCCAGGGTGCGGGAGACAGGTACCTCTGTCGTCGTCCTCCACTCTCACTGGCACTGCCGACACCTCGCAGTCCAGCACAGCTTCCCCTCGCCTCACTGCCAGTAGATTTGGCCCGGCCGTAACTTTTCGCTTGATGTGGAATACTGGTCTTTTGGGCGTCCCAGACGTCACCAGCTCAACGTTCCCTCTGCTGCAGACTCTTGATAGAGCTCTTGGCTCTCTAATCCGGCCCGTCCTTGCTTCTGGGCACTCCACGGAAGTTATATGGCCTCTCAGACTGTCTGCAGAATCGAAGCGAAGCTTAAATCTACTGGTAAGGGCTCTCTAGATCCGGAGCTCAATCGAGCGCGTCCTCACTCTATGGCGGCTCGTGACGTACTATCCCGCCCAGGCGCCAGCTGCCCCGAGAGCCCTCCACCTCGTGACGTCACAACGCCCGAGGGCTCTTGTCATTGGTCACTTCTAGCACGTGACCTGACCTAGCCAATCAGGTGCCGGGAGGCGTCACGACGTCTTGGCGGGAAACAGGATGGCTCGACACCGTCTTGTGCCCCAAAAGGCATAAGCCCCCTGCATTATCAAGCTGGCCATTTTACAGCCAGCTTAATCACGCTCCACGCTTTCCCACACATGAAAATGTTCATTGAACATCAGAGAATACTTAGGCTATGGAGATATGACTCTTCTAAGCTAGGAAGGAAGAAATATAGGGGTGGGACACCGTCACAGGTGGAAAGTACGAGAGGGATAGGGAGAGGATGGGGAAAGGGGAGGGGGCAAGATAGGGGATGAAGAGGGAGGAGAGGAGACAATAAGGGTAGGGGGAGAGACAGACTATCCCAGGCACCACTGGCTACACCTTCAAGTATATATTCCCGGCGGGACAGAAATTGTTGGGTGCGTTTCCTATCACCTAATGCCCCTGTCCACCTAGCAGTAAATAGTTACCCAGGAGTTAGTCAGCTTGTTGTGGGGTTGCATCCCAGGGAGGGTTAGTAATTCCACCCTGGTGGGGGGGGGGGACAGTGATATAAGCCTAACATGTACTGTATGTATATACTGGCTTCCTGTCCCCCCGACACAATGAATTAATTATATATAAAAGAGAATGTCTGTCTGAGGCTGGAGGCCAGACACTTGGGCCCTAGCCTCACCCAACTTTCCAAGATGACACATGGTTAGGTTATCTTGAGATGATTTCGGGGCTTTAGTGTCCCCGCGACCCGGTCCTCGACCAGGCCTCCACCCGCAGGAAGCAGCCCGTGACAGCTGACTAACACCCAGGTACCTATTTTACTGCTAGGTAACAGGGGCATAGGGTGAAAGAAACTCTGCCCATTCTTTCTCGCCGGCACCTGGGATCGAACCCAGGACCACAGGATCACAAATCCCGCGTGCTGTCCGCTCGGCCGACCGGCTCCCAGCCGGCCGACCGGCTCCCACTCCCATGGTGGACATGGGAGTGGCATAGGCCAGGCGGGGTTGGCCTCAGTGGCAGATTTTAAGAAATATTGACATCTATATTGACCCCTCTACAATTTTCATGATATCAGATGTGAAATTGGGGTATCTATTTTCGTAGAGTTTTGATGGTTATTTCAGATGTTTACCAACACATTGTCATAGTTTACTGGAAATTGATGAACTCTGATATTTTCAGAGACAGACAGACAGCGAGAGAGAAGGGAGGGAGGAGAGGGAGGAAGAGAAAGATGAAGAAATAATGGAAAGAGAAGGAGAAAGAGGGGGATCCGAAGGGAGCACAGAAGGAGGAGAGGTGAAAGGTGGAGAGAGTGGGGATGAAGGGAAGAGAGTGCGAAGGGAATGCACCTCTAGGTATCCTTCTTATGTGCCTCTAGGCGGCCCTTTTATGTACCTCTAGGCGGCCCTTTTATGTACCTCTAGGCGGCCTTTTTATGTGCCTCTAGGCGGCCCAATTATGTGCCTCTAGGCGGCCTTTTTATGTGCCTCTAGGCGGCCCCTTTATGCACCTCTTGGAGGCCCCTTTATGTGCCTCTAGGCGGCCCCTTTATGCACCTCTAGGCGGCCTTTTTATGTGCCTCTAGGCGGCCCAATTATGTGCCTCTAGGCGGCCCCTTTATGCACCTCTAGGCGGCCTTTTTATGTGCCTTTTCTTTCTCCTCTCTTTTCTTTTCTTTGTATTCTTTACGTTCTCTTACTATCCTCTTCTTATTGCTATTACTATCTCCTTCTCATTCGGTGGCTATAATAGGAGCTGCCTCGTATGGGCCAATAGGCCTCTGCAGTTCTTGTTCCTACTACTATCTCCTCTACTACACTTTACTCCTCACCTCTCTCAAGCCTATTTATGCCTGCATCTACTTCCTCATCACAATCGACGTGAGAATGGTCCAGGATGGACCGAAACGTCGTCTCCCTCACCTTTAGTGTGTAGTCTG
>WNGS01028655.1:0-21669 GCA_020271785.1 Procambarus virginalis | reverse complement strand
GCAGGGACTTAATATCTAACATATTAAGGATTTGAGTAAGGGTACATATATAAGGGTACATATAGGACGGTTGCCTGAAATGTTATGCGTGCTAGTGGCAATAGTGTATTGTATGCACTAGCTCTATCTATAAATCCAACATTATTTTGTAAATCAACTATTATGTACTTTCCTGAATAAATTTATTTACTGTACTGTTTTACTCAAACAAAAAAACATGAATATGAAAAGAAATTTAGTAGTGGCCTAGTTACAAAGGAAGTAGTTAAAAGGTACTCATCAGTGCTTACCAGTATCATAAGAAAGCTAAACTTTCATATTATGAGACTAGATTCAAAGAAGCAAAAGGCAACATGAAAAGCACATGGAATACCATCTCCAATATCCTAGGAACTAAACAACACTCCCACAACCAGATAACACTCTCTAAGGATGGCCTTACACCGTCATCTGATTTAGAATGGCGAATGAATTTAATAGCTTCTTTTCATCGATTGTGTGCTAACCTTGTAAGTAAAATCCACAGACTCAGACACATATCAACACATATCTCTCAGGCAGCTATCCAAACTCTCTTCTCCTTTCACCAGTCAGCCCGACAGATGTTGTGTCCATCATACACTCACTAAAAACCAAAGCTGGGAACATCAGTGAAATCCCATCCATTGTATACAAGAGCGCCTCCCATGCCCTTGCGCCACCTATGGCTCTGCTGTTCAACAAATTACTTGAGTGTCATACTTCCCTGATATCCTTAAAAAAGCAAGAGTAACGCCAGTTCATAAAGGAGGTAATCCGGCAGACATAAACAACTATAGACCAATATCGAACCTACCCATATATCAAAAATATTTGAAAAAATTATCTACAAACAGCTCTACTCCTATCTTGTAAAATTCGACATTCTTAGCCCCTGTCAGTTTGGCTTCCGCTCCCAAAAGAGTACCAACGATGCAATTATTAGTCTCCTTGATATAATTTACTCAGCCCTTGACAAAAATGAGTTTCCGATTGGACTCTTCATTGACCTGAGAAAGGCCTTTGATACTGTTATCACAATTACCTCTTATGTAAACTCCATCATTATGGAATCCGAGGCCATGCACTGGACTATATCCAATCCTATCTTAGTGATAGACACCAATGTGTAGCCATCAATATATAACCTCTCCCACTCTACCAATAACCGTTGGAGTGCCACAGGGCGCATCTTGGGACCTCTTCTATTTCTTATATACATCAATGATCTGCCTAATGTCTCTAACATTCTGAAACCTATTTTGTTTGCTGATGACACTACCCTCATCTACTCCAACCCCAACTCACATATACTAAATAATGTTGTTAATAATGAACTAAAACAAGTCCACTTATGGATGTCAACAACAAACTAACACTTAACATAGAAAAAACCTATTACATCTTATTTGGAAGCAAATCTACAAATGCAATTCACTTCAGACAGATAATGTAAACATTAGCAATAAAAATGATGGAAAGTTTCTTGGCCTATTCCTAGACAAGAGACTGAACTTCAGTACCCACATACAACACATAACTAAGAAAGTCTCTAAAACAGTTGGTATACTCTCCAAAATCAGATATTATGTACCTAACTCTGCTCTCATCTCTCTATATTATGCACTAATCTATCCCTATCTCAACTATGATATCTGTGCATGGGGTTCAACCACCGCAAACCACCTCAAGTCCATCATCACCCAGCAAAAATCTGCTATCAGAATAATATCAAATTCTGCTTTCAACAACACTCAGCCCCTTGTTTAACTCCCTAAACATGCTAAACATAATCTCACTCAATAAATTCTCTTGTGTCAACTACATTTACAAAACCCTCTTCTTAAATGCAAATCCTGCTCTGAAACTCTTCCTGGACAGATGTAATAGGACCCATTATCACCACACCAGAAATAAATATCTCTTTGATATCCCCAGAGTTAAACTTAATCTGTGTAAACACTCTATGCAAATAAAGGGACCCAGTTTATGGAACTCACTCCCTATTGAATTGAAAAGCTGTCCAACTTTTACATCATTCAAAATCAATACTAAAAAGTACCTACTTTCATCTTCATAGTTTTTCACCTTTTGCCTTAAAATTGCACTGTATCTATTGCTACCCAATCTCCCAACCTTTATGTTCCCAATCTGAACATCTTTACCATTGTGATCATTGCTGTCTTCTTATATGTGCTGCCAATCTGCTGTATGGTGTTTATTAACCTTGTTTATCTGTATCTATTGCTACCCAGTCTCCCACTCTTTATGTACCCAACCTGAACATCTTTACCATTGTGATCATTGGTGTCTTATATGTGCTGTCAACCTGCTGTATGGTGTCTATTAATCTTGTTTAAATTACCAATCAAGCTGTCAATGTAATTAATCAGAGCTTTAATATAACAATGTGCTTTAATATACTTACTAAGCTCTCTCATCTCATTTTTCTCTTGCAATGTATTTGTTATCATTTATCAATTCTGATAGAAATTACCTACTTAAAATTATCTGTTAGATTAAGGACCTGCCCGAAACGCTGTGCATACTAGTGGCTTTACGAGACTGTAAATACTGTACTATTCAATGTATTCTCACAAACCCATTTACCTTCTTGTATATAAATAAACAAATAAATAAATAAATAAATAAATATACTTATATACTATGTGGTTTTGTTATTCTCTATCGTTTGTTAGAAAAAAATGACTAATACGTTCGGCCAATGACTTTGACTTCAACTTGACTTTGACTTCGTTCATGGCATTGTATTTTCCATAATATATAAGGGTATGACATTGCAATTATATTATTGTGTACAAATAAGTTGGAAATTCATGTACCCTAAAAATAGTAAAATAAAGAATAAGAATAATTAAATAATTGTTGTAGTAAATTGTCACACGTTCATCATACGCAATCAAACACACAGTGTGGAGCCGCAGTACAACAAGATCCCCGCCATTTTAAAACACTGCTTCGAATGTAAGTAAAGTTTTTCTCATACTAACACTGTGTTATACAATAGAATTAATCTTGAATTCACAAATTTAGTTGTTACATCTGACAGAGTATATTAAACGGTGTAATGCTGGTTGATGTTGACGTATTTGTGGGCTTGGTGGTGGTTTAAATGTGATGGCGTGGTCCAGTGTTGGAGACTGTGTTTTGATAGTATGGGTATAGGTTTGATTTTTTTTTTGCAGGTATATTCCTGCGCAGGCCCTAAGCCTCTGGCTGGCCCACTAAGTGTTGCTTGTTTCTGTTTTACTTGGGCGGAGTATGAGTATTTATTACTCATATGGTCGCTTTAGTAAGATTTTGGCATATGTGTTTAACAACTTCTTCTGTTCTGTTGAATCTAAGTTGAAATCTTAATGGGTTTGTATCTGTGCACTGTGTTAGATAATGTTCCAGTGGTCTGTTGGGCATTTCTCCATAGTGTTGACATTTCACCTCATCTTCCGGAACCTGTAAGCCTATTTCCCATGCACATGGGTATCCAAGCCTGATGCGATGTAAGTGCACTTCTGTTGCTCTACTGCTCCCTTTCATCAAACTAAGTGGTTCGTAGTTGGTTGAATTCTTGTACCAACCCGCAGATCCCGATGTTGCAACTGCTGTGTTGTGGTCACTGTACATCTTTTGCATTGTTCTGTTTCTAATTACTTTCTTAATCTGTGACAGACTCTGTGGTATGTAAATGTCTACATTTCTTCTTTTAGTTGCAAGTTTTGCAGCTTCGTCTGCAATGTCATTTCCTATTATTCCCACATGACTTGGCACCCAGTTGATAAGTACCCGTCGGCCTTGTCGTTTGAGTGTTTGCATTAATGATATGACATTTGTGATCAGATGTATGTTATCACATATGTGTTCTTGTTGCAAGGTTTCAATGGCGGTTCTCGAATCTGTATGTATGTATGATAACCCGTTGTCGGTTTTGAGCAAGAGCATGTTCCAAAGCCTTTTGAATGGTTAGCATCTCTGTTTGTAAAGTCGAACACCCATTTGAGAGCCTCCAACTATTTACAGAGTTTCCTGCTTTAACTGCAGCTCCAGTTTCTTGTCCCTGCTGGTCTACTGATCCATCTGTGAAGTAAGTGAAGCTGTCGGATGCCATGTTTGCTTCTATATGCATCTGTGCAATGTTACGTAGCAGATGAGGATTTGTCTGGTTCTTTTTTCCTTCAATAACCATAATCTTAAAGTCTGCTAGCGGAGATTCCCAAGGGGCTTGCATAACAAAGTCTGCATGTATTTCGTCCACACCCTTCTCAGTGACTGTGTTTGTTATATCGAATGTATTGATGGTGTTTATCGCACAATGGGTCCACCTGTTGCTATTGGAGGCTCTTCTGTCCAGAGTTAGTGCTCCAGTGATTATATCTTTAAGTGAACTGATTCTAGGTCTAGTCAATATCTTGGTCAGCATGCACGCAGCGATCCCTTTTACCCTTATTTCAATCGACGTTAGCTTGGTTTCTAGTCTTAGGTTCAGTATTTTAGTCCATCTGGGAGCTCCTGTTATGATTCGCAATGCATCGTTTTGAATAACCTCAACGTTTGCCCACTGGCCAGGAGAAAGAGTGAGTAAGGCAGCTGCATAATCAACTAGGGAACGAACGGCGTGTATGTAAAACATTCTTAACACTTTGTGTCCCGCTCCTAGACGGGGCCCTGTGATTGCTCTCATTATATTTAGTCGTGATTTTGCTTTCTCCTTTAGATATTGAATTTGCTTGTTGAAAGTCATTTTAAAATCTATCCACACTCCGAGATATTGATATTGTGTAACCCACTGAAGGTTAATGTCTTGAATGCGTAGGTGCCTGTCTGGAGTGTTGCGACCTTGTCTCATTGCCTTAGACTTCTGTGCAGATATTTTTAGCCCTAAAATGCTGCATTCAGATGTTACTTTATCTAATGCACCTTGTGCTTTATTTAGAAGTGAAGGACCTGTAATGACTAATGCTATATCATCAGCATAGCTTAGCAATTTAACCCCTTCTGTAAATGTCATGGTAACAAGGTTTTCCATAAGGATGTTAAAAAGACTAGGACTGAGGACTCCTCCTTGTGGAGTCCCATTCTCATGCAGGTGGTAGTCCGACACTTGTCCTTGCAACTTTACTCTGGCATTCCTGTGACTTAGGTAATCTTGAATCCATGCTAGCATTTTTCCCTTTACACCTTTTTTAACTAAGGTGTGTAAAATTGCTTGCGGGCTTGCAAGTTTGAATGCTTTTTCTAGATCAAGGAAGATCACTATAGCTGGACCTGAGTTAACTGTTCCTAGTAATGTTGCTATGCAGTTCGCAGTACCTACTCCTCTAGTAAAGCCAAATATGTGTTTATGCAGGTCTCCAGTCTTCCACAGTAGCCTATTTAAGACCACCCGTTCTGCAGTTTTACTAATGCATGATGTTAATGAAATGGGTCTGTAATTGCCAGGTTCTTTCGGCTTAGGAATCGGTATGATGTCTGCTTTCTTCCAAGAGGTTGGTAGTTTGCCTTGCTGCCAAGATGCATTGATGACGTTCAATATTCCTTGTTCTCCAGCAGGACCTGCTACCAACACAGTGGGTACTCCTCCAACTGTGTTGGTAGCATATTCTACCTTTAAAGGTCCATACCTCCACAGTGAGACCTTCCCTGCTTCTCCTCCCGAAAGTACTGACACAGAGTCAGCGCTTTCCAACTCGGAAATCCTAACTGATCTTCATACTTTTTTTCAGGACAATAATGGTGCTCCTTTACCATGTTCTAACCCCATTCTCGCCTCGCCAGATATCACGAAGCCTTTCCTCCTCCATGTCGACGCCAGTGGTACCGGCATCGGGGGGCATCCTGATGCAACAAGGAGGCGAGGAGGTTCTACAACACCAGAAGAATTACAGCACTATCGAGAAGGAGCCACTCTCCATCGTCCTGAATTTACTGCACTTCGTACCATACCTGAAAAGTGCGCGGTCTACCACCATCTACTCGGACCACAATCTTTTACGCTTCCTGCAGCAAGCCCAATTCAACAGTCAACGTCTTTCACGATGGGCTTAATATCTGCAGAATTTAAACCTGGAAATCTCTACATCAAGGGGTCTGACAACATCATATCAGACGCCCCCTCCAGAGTCTATGAGGTAGAGGCTGCTCCACCTCCCACTCTACCTCCTGAAGACGTAACTTCACCGGAACCACAAGCTTCGGGGGAGAGTTGTGACGATAATCTCTTTCAAGAGAGATTGAGCCTGCTCTTCCCTATCCAAGTTACGTCATATCACAAGTACAAGAGGCTACATTCAAGATACGTCCACCAGTAGCACAAAACGTTTTGACCAGGAAGCAAAACGTACCTTGCAAACCCCCCCTTCACAACCCTGTTAGCCAGCTCACCGCCGTCTTCAACGAGCTAACTACCATTCATCACCTGCCTGCCTTCTGATTGGCTGGTGTCGCCAGCAGCACATCTACACCTGCACCACTCATGCCATCTAGCCGAGTCAATGTCTGGGCTAGCTGCAGCCGCCTTCCTCGGAATATTCTTGTGCTCTTAAGAGTTGACATCTCTCTCTGATATACTAAGCTCTGGCTGTCGTATACTAAGAGAGGTAGCAGCTTTAGCCAATATTCTCAGCACCTGATTTTTATTGTACTATAACTTTATATTATTGTAATTTCATCTCTAGTAATTATTTATGTTTTCTTGTGTTTTTTGACTTGTTCTAAAAAGTTCACTTAAGCCAAGGGATTGTCTTTATTTATATTTTGCTTTCTAAATTAATTAGAGTTTCATTGTTTATACTTTGTGTTTTGCGTGTCTTCCCTTACCTTACCACAGACAAACAGGCAAGCAGTCTCTTTTATTTTGTAAATGTGACCAGGAATTGACACCTGCCATTGGAGGACTGCCGAATATCAACACTCCAACACTTTACCGTCACATATATATATATATATATATATATATATATATATATATATATATATATATATATATATATATATATATATATATATATATATATATATATATATATATATATATATATATATATATATATATATATATATATATATATATATATATATATATATATATATATATATATATATATATATATATATATATATATGTTACGATAATCTCCTTCAAGAGAGATTTGACCTGCTCTTTCCTACCATCAAGTTACTTAAGTACATCTAAAACATCTAGGTACTACAAACAAGAGTAGTACGTATTGTGTAAACGGCGCTTTTGGCAAACGTATCACACACTCGCTTTCCACCTCCCCTGTCGCAGGTCACCAAACTACCAGTTCCAGCCTGCCCGCTTCTGATTGGTGAATCGCCGACTGCACCGCTGCACTTCTGCACCTCAGCGCCATCTACCTAGCCGATGTCTGGGCCTGAACCAGTCATTGAAGTTAGAACATCCTGTGCTCTCAAGCTGAAAACAACCAACTGATATACGCTCTGTTTATTAGTGGATGTTCTCAGCCAGTGCTTTATTCTCAGCACCTGTTAATTCCTTTTGTCTTTATTTTATTTGTAGAGTAACGTCATCCCTATTCTTAATTTTTATGTTATATTTTTTTACTTGTTTGTTTGCACTGTACATAGCCAAGGGATTCTCTTTGTTCATAATTTTTCAAGTTAATTAAAGTTTCATTGTTCATACTATGTGTTGGCGTGTTTTCCCTTACTTTGCCACAGACAACAGCCAAGCAGTCGACTTTTTTTTTGTAAATGTGATTGGCATTGACAACAGCCATTAGGAGGACTGCCGTACACCTACACTTCTTTTTTTTCCATCACAATATATATATATATATATATATATATATATATATATATATATATATATATATATATATATATATATATATATATATATATATATATATATATATATATATATATATAATGTCTGTGTGTGTGTATTTTCCTAAATAAGAGAAACAGTATAAAATAAAAATAAAAAAATATATTGCCCTTAGTTCTATTGTACAATACAATATTTAATTATTTTGCCAACCTTCATTAGGGTAGGATATTATCATAAAGTAGTGTTGTTCGGAATGATCAGCCTAGTCACATTAAATACTGTGCCAACCCTTATTAGGGTAGGATATATTACTATTGACTAGAGTTGAGCTAAAAAAGAGAGCAGCTTAGTCTTATTTCAACGTGCAGGCTCTTATTTTAGGGTGACACTAAAACAACATGAATTGAGTTGTACCCATAATAATACTACACACATATTATATATCATATATTTATAATAATTATGCCTTTGAGTGGTAATCAGTGTTTATTATACCTTCCAACCGCACTATTATTAAACTTCTCAAGATTTATGAGTGAATATCACAGTTATTTCCACATTGAAATCATGGGACCAATAAAGTCTAACTAAGCAGTTAGCATTGTTGATCCAGAAACAAAATGTAAACGTACTTTGATTGGACTTATCACTTATAGAATTTTTTTTAAGAGAGTGCTAAGAAGTAAGATCACAAAATACATGGAATCACAGCATCTCCATAACCCCGGACAACATGGTTTCAGAACAGGGCGCCCTTGCCTGTCGCAGTTGCTGGACCACTATGATATGGCATTAAATGCTATGGAAGACAAACAAAACGCTGATATAATTTACACAGATTTCGCAAAACCTTTTGATGAATGTGACCACGGTGTTATTGCACATAAAATGCGTTCAAAAGGAATTACCGAAAAAATAGGCAGATGGATCTACAGTTTCCTGACTAACAGAACCCAATGTGTAATAGTCAACAAAATAAAATCCAGCCCATCAACCGTGAAGAGCTCAGTCCCTCAGGGTACTGTGCTTGCTCCAGTACTTTTTCTCATCCTCATATCGGACATAGACAAGAACACAACCTATAGCACTGTATCATCCTTTGCAGATGACATTGGGATCTTCATGAGAGTAGGCAACATAGAGGACACAGCAAACCTCCAATCAGATGTAGATCAGGTCTTTCTATGGGCTACAGAAAATAATATGATGTTTAACGAAGATAAGTTCCAGTTCATGCGGTATGGAAAAAATGAAAATATAAAAACGGAAACCACGTACAAAACTCAGGCAAATCATAACATAGAACGAAAAGGGAATGTAAAGGATCTGGGTGTACTCATGTTGGAAGACCTTACCTGTAAAGAACACAATAAAGTAGCCATCACAACTGCAAGAAAAATGACAGGTTGGATAACAAGAACTTTTCACACCAGAGATGCTATACCGATGATGACACTTTTCAAAACACTTGTGCTCTCTAGAGTGGAGTACTGCTGCACAATGACAGCCCCTTTCACAGCTGGAGAAATTGCTGACCTGGAGAGTGTGCAGAGATCTTTTACTGCTAGAATCCACTCAGTAAAACATCTAAACTATTGGGACCGACTAAAGAGCCTAAATCTGTACTCCCTTGAGCGCAGGCGGGAGAGATACATAATAATTTACACATGGAAAATATTAGAGGGGCTGGTCCCATACCTGCACACAGAAATAACATCACATGAGACCAGAAGACATGGCAGGATGTGCAGAATACCCCCGTTGAAAAGCAGAGGTGCATCAGGTACTCTGAGAGAGAACTCTATCAACATCAGAGGCCCGAGACTGTTCAACACGCTTCTGCTATACATATGGGACATAACTGGCAAACCCCTCACAGTGTTCAAGAGAGAACTGGAAAAGCACCTCCAAAGGATACCTGATCAACCAGGCTGTGACTCATACGTCAGGCTGCGAGCAGCCGCGTCAAACAGCCTGGTTGATCAGTCTAGCAACCAGGAGGCCTGGTCGACGACCGGGCCGCGGGGATGCTAAGCCCCGGAAGCACCTCAAGGTAACCTCAAGGTAAGGTATCTAGCTTGATTGAGTAACTGCTGTGGCAGGGCGCACCACATATTTCTATGGTTGGGAGTACTGTGTAAGGTTTAAATGTCCAATGGCTACACGTGGTACACATCAGCTTCCTCAGGGCCCTATTAATTAAACAGATGCCATTTAAAAAAAATCGTGGGTATTTTTTATTTTTTTTTATTTGGAGACTGCCATAAGTCTCCAAAAAAAATCGTGGGTAATATTTCCGGGTGTTAGAGCCTCAGTACTGAGTGAGTAACCATGGCTGGCGCATGCATCATTAGCTAACAGCACTGCTGTTCAGCTTGTGACCAGAGTATTGCCTAAAAATGTAGGCAATGTACATGTAGACTGTATTGGAGGCAATGTAGACTCCTTCTACCCCTATTAGGAGGCAGAGGCGGAACCATCAGCAGCTATAGTGAGAAAGTTACATGTTTTGGTTATATACACTCTCTTCACTCTGTCAATTGACCTTTCTGTGAAACATCATATCTCTCCTACATACCACAGACATTATTGTTTTAAATACACACCACTGATGGTGCCAACCAAAGACCTCCATGGGTAAGCCTCTTCTCTCTTCTGTTTGTTTTACTTCTGCAGCTGTAATGAGATATTAGGCAGAGACATAATGTTTAAGTTCTGCGTGCTGTGTTGTTGAAGCCCCCCACGCCCCTACGAGTGAGATAGGACAGGCTAGCCTTTCAAAACACAAGACCTGGCTATCCTTTGACTTTCACCGACAGCGGAGAGCAGTCATATTGTTAAAAAAAAAACACGAGAGTGAGAGTCGCGATATTATTCAAAGCTCCCGGTTGGCTGGCCCTCTTTACTCCCCCTCCCCTCCCCTCCTCTCCCCTCCCCACTTAACCTCCTTCACATGCCCTTCCCTTACCATTCACTTAAAAAGTCCAGATCTCCTAGGCTCAGCTTCCCATGGGAGGGCCCCCCCCTCTCTACCCTCAACACACCCTTCTCGATACTACTATTATTATTTAACTACTAGCTGTACCTGGGCACGCTGTCAGGAGACATATTTTTCCTGCTCTCTCGTGCACTGAATGAAGTACGAAATTGCACAGTGCACCAGTGATGTGCACCATGATTCAACTTTCTGAATATAAACTTTTCCACAGTCGTGTTGGGTGTCGTTGGACAGCCCAGGACATATGCTAGCCAGTGATGTCATTCTGATCGCTGTATCAGGTCTGTGAAGGAAATTACAGGAGGGAGTTGATTTCAGGGAAATTTGGGACTATTCAAGTGTAGAGAGGGAGGTATGGGGGGTTAACGGCTGTAGACCACCCCCCCTATCACGTGTCCACCTCGTGAGCGTGGGGGTAGCGTCATGAGGCAGGTGCGCCATTGGCCGAGGCTCCTGGGCCTCAGGAATGCTGAACCGTGATTGGTCAAGACGCTGAGAGGTACCACATGGTATGCTTGAGGCCGTCTTGGCGGGAAAAATCATTCTTACCTCGTACGCTGCTATGGAGAGACGTATCTTCCCGTGCTAGGCCAAGCATCGGGAAATACCTCCTGCAACGTTACTAAAGTCACGCCTATATTCTTGCTATCTTGCCGTGTGCCGTCCGTAAAAATCAGGTAATCGGGAAGGTGCATGAACCGTACCAGTGTGAACTTTGTCGTCTAAGCGCGGGATAGTGAGACGCCTTCTTAGAGCAACTGGACTAAGAGGGGCCGTTAATTATCGTGCTAGGATAGTGACATCAGCCGTCTAACGCATCTGTGCGTGAAGGTACTGCAGTGAGACGTGCTAGAGAAGGTTTCAGTGCTATGAGAGAAACCTGAAATACGAAGTTCTGAGGAACAAACGAACAGTGAAGGACTCTGTCTCGTGTACCGTGTAGCACCGTGTACCGTCGTACCCTGGGGTACCGTGTCAAGTGGAAGGGCATGGTACCGCATCCCCGCTGTGTATATCTGTTGTGTGCGCACCCTGGGCTGCCCTAAGCCTGTCGAGTGCCCGCGACACCTGGTCTCTGTGTGTGGTGCTAACCCCGTGGTCGAGGACCTTGTGCTCCACCTGACCACGGAAGTGAGGACGTCTACGTCATCATCCAGCAGCAGCAGTGGGAGTGTGAGGGTGACGAATGTATGAGTGTGTGTAGCGGGCCAGCATGTGATGTAAGTACAGTACACTGTTTCAGTTTGGGTAATAAAACTCTGAAGCTGGGTTCGTCCCCAGTGTTCCGTCTGTCCTCTGTCCCTGTGACCACCTAGTGAGGTGAATAGGAATTGGAGACGTGTGAGTTACCCTGTTTGACGTCACCAAGTTGAGGTTGGGCCCAACTGTGATTTTGACGTGTGTGAGGACACATAGAGACACATCCAGTGGTGGAGTACAGTGAGTTATTTGCTTCTATGTTCTCTATGTGCCGTGTATGTAAATTGCTGTAATTTGATTCCCTTTTTCAGCAGTGAAAGTGGTAGCAGGGAGGTTTCCCTTGGTTATAAATAATTTTCATTATTATATTGGCCAGCGCTTATTTTACTGTTGTGTGGTGGTAAAGTGTGAATTATTGGGGAATAATTTACTGGGAAATCATTTACAAGTTTTGCCGTGAGTGGCAAGGATGTACTGTGTTGTACTGTGATGTACTGTGTGTAAACCGTAGACAAGTTGTCCTTGGTGGAAGGCGTTGTGTACTGTGAAGGATTCCGTGAGAATTAATGTCAGTTAACGTCACCGCGGGTCACGATTTACTTAACGAGGTCACTTGTTCGTTGAACATTGTTGAGATTAACGTAGAGACGTGTAAAGGCAACAGTCACAGTGAAGTTCACGGTGGAGGAATTGTCAAGTGAAGACTAACGTAGTGTTAACGATTTAACGAGCTGTCGTTAATTGATTGATTAACGTAAGGGGTTGATCGGTCTGTTATGATCGGAGTCAATTGCGCTGTAATTAAGCTGCTGTAATTCGTTGGACTGATCAGATCTGTCTGCGGACAGAGGGATTAAGCACTCGTAGCTAATTAAGGAGAATTAGTAACCGCCACTTAGTGAATTCACCAGGTGTTGATGTTGTTGTTTACACGGAGTGTGTTGTAACCTTGTGTGTGTACAGTAGTCTACCCTCGTTAAGGTAATCTTGTCGTAAGACCGGAAGTGAACTGTCAGTTGAGAGACAGTAGGCTTTATCAATACTCGTCTGAATTAATAGGCTGTTGTATTCAGTAATTAATTGGGAATTACTCACCGAATGCTTGACTTTCAAGTTGATGTAATTAATTGATTTACGAGTTATTGCTGCCATTTAAGTGTCGTTGAGACACGTGTGTGTTAACGTAATTGTTTAAATTCATTAGAGTAACTTTTGTTGTTGATTGTCCTGAGAGACAAGTGTTAACGTAAGATTTTTATAAGGGGTTATCATTCTTGGATTAACCGCCTTGTTACTTGGTACCTCGTTGAGAGCAGCGAGCGCCAGTCAAGTTTAGTGATTAGAGTATTGTTCACCGTGAAGCCGTGACAATATTGATTGCAAGCTTGCATCACCAGTGGGCACCACTTTGTTCAGTTAGTGTCATTGTTCAGTCAGCGACGACGGGAAGGATCCCTTGGGTCCATCAGGCTGTTGATTAGCTGTTCTTGAATGTGCCACTGGAGTGACAGTAAAGTAACGTCAATTCACTGTGTAGTAGTTTTAGTTTATTTTGTGAATAAATTGTTTGTTATAGAAAACGGTCGTTTACGTCAAACCTTCCAATATTACTGCCCCACATTTCATGTTCTGCAACGCTTTGCCTGCTTATGTTCATATCAAGTCTGTATCTAAAGCTCGAGTCCATTGCACAGCACCACACTTCTATAAATACGAAGTGAGAATCCGTCGGCTACCCTTTATTAGTTGTCAACTAGGAGGAGCCAGCGACCTAAGTGACAGGTGTTACCCGGTGGTTTCGCCTGGCGGTTTGCTCCCGCGGTCCTATGATCTTAGGCTTTAAGATTAAATATCTGCCACTGGCAGCTCTTGCTGTTTAAGGTCTGCCTCTCTTGCGAGGTAGTTACGATTAACGTAACATCAATAGGACTTATTTCTTTTGATAATTGTCAAAGAAAAAAAATCTCACACTTCTGGCGCCAACGTGGGGCTGTGTCACTTGGGTTCGAGCCCATGCACGGTTTTTGATCATTAAAGTAAAAGTCTCAAATTGCAGAACATTGTGGTACAGTATTGTTGGGGGTGTGTTGTCACAGTTGTCACAAGTAGGTACACACCCAACACACACTGTCAGTATGTTTGGGGATTACAGGAACAGTACGTGTATCTGTATATTTCTACCTATGGCAGAACACCAGATGATGCGGGTGTTATCACGGAGGAGGAATGCCGTCAGTACGTGAAGAGACACACGGCCTGGGTGAAGCGGGTACACCAGGCAGGGGTAGGTCAGGAGTTGCCAGCACTCCATGACACTAGGGACACGTCAGAGAGAGAAGCGTCACCTGAAAGGCATAATGCTAGTTTCGCTTCGGCGAACGAAACGTCGAGAAATGACTTAGAGGATGAGGAAAATCCCCTAGCCGACTTTCGTGTAGTGGACGTGGTAGGAGGTGAAAGAAGTAGTACGCCTCAGGATCTTAGTGGGAGGTCGCGCCCTCACCAAAGAATTCCTATAGAAACCTTCGCGGAAGGTAGTGTTGCATCAGCAGGTAGGTCGATGCAAGAATCGCCAGCCAGAATGGGGACTGTACAACCCCAGGCGGGATTCACCTTAGACATGCTGCGAGAACAAGCTAGGTTAATGGGTCTCCCAGCAACTGAGATGTCTAAGTTTGTGATGGAAATGTGGAATACCCATCAGGAGAGAGAGAACCGGTTGGAGATTGCAAAGGTGCAATCCACAGCTGGGAAGGGAAGCCAAACCCAACCCACAGAGCCCGGCCCAGAGGGGCCAGTTGTTAAGATAAAAATGCCTAATCTTATAGCTTTCGATGAGCAAGTGGATTCAATGGATGCATACATTGACCGCTTCGAACGCAGAGCAACGGAAGGGAAGTGGAGTAGGTCAACTTGGGCCCAAGCGCTAGCTTCATTGTTGAAGGGAGAGCATTAAGTATATACCAGAGTTTGGGAACTCCCATGTGCAACGACTATGATGCACTGAAGCGAGCCTTAATGAAAGGCTATGGCATTTCGGCCGATGGAATGATGAGGACATTCCGCCAGATTAGAGTACGTCAAGGGGAGACGTACCGGGCCATGTTGCAGAGGCTAGAGTCGAGCCTCAAGCGCTATTTTGAGTTGAACAACGCCGTCGTTCCGGAAGACAATACGTTGTTTGAGCTGATGACTAGAGAACAGTTCCTGGGGCAGTGGAACCTGTGCTCCGTGCTAAACTCAAGGAAAAGATGAGATAGTCTCTAATGAGGCTATGGCAGAATGTGCTGACAGGTGGGCTGAGGCACACAGACCTAGACAGGGAGGTCATCTGAGAACCGACGTCATGACCAAGCCTCAGGGAGCGGGGCTAGGCCTAAAGAGAGTAAGTCTAGAGGAAGCCATAAGCCACCTAAGGTCCGTGGACCCCGCTGTTTTACTTGCAACCAGCCAGGTCACAAGGCAGCTCAGTGTAAGAAGGGCAAGCGTGCAGAAAAGGGGGGAACACATGCACAGATTGCTGGTCTGGGTGCCCACGAGGGAGGTGATCCTCTGGAGTACACCCTGGAGACAGCAAAAGGTTATGTTAATGGTAAGTGGACCAAGGTCTTTCGAGATAGAGGAGCTACCACTCATATGGTCCGAGAGAGCCTAGTCAAGCCTGGGAACGAGACAGGCAGGACCATTCATGTAAGATACCCTGATGGTACCCAGAGGACATGNAGCGAGCCTTAATGAAAGGCTATGGCATTTCGGCCGATGGAATGATGAGGACATTCCGCCAGATTAGAGTACGTCAAGGGGAGACGTACCGGGCCATGTTGCAGAGGCTAGAGTCGAGCCTCAAGCGCTATTTTGAGTTGAACAACGCCGTCGTTCCGGAAGACAATACGTTGTTTGAGCTGATGACTAGAGAACAGTTCCTGGAGGCAGTGGAACCTGTGCTCCGTGCTAAACTCAAGGAAAATGAGATAGTCTCTAATGAGGCTATGGCAGAATGTGCTGACAGGTGGGCTGAGGCACACAGACCTAGACAGGGAGGTTCATCTGAGAACCGACGTCATGACCAAGCCTCAGGGAGCGGGGCTAGGCCTAAAGAGAGTAAGTCTAGAGGAAGCCATAAGCCACCTAAGGTCCGTGGACCCCTCTGTTTTACTTGCCACCTGCCAGGTCACAAGGCAGCTCAGTGTAAGAAGGGCAAGCGTGCAGAAAAGGGGGAACACATGCACAGATTGCTGGTCTGGGTGCCCACGAGGGAGGTGATCCTCTGGAGTACACCCTGGAGACAGCAAAAGGTTATGTTAATGGTAAGTGGACCAAGGTCTTTCGAGACAGAGGAGCTACCACTCATATGGTCCGAGAGAGCCTAGTCAAGCCTGGGAGCGAGACAGGCAGGACCATTCATGTAAGATACCCTGATGGTAACCATAAAGACATGATCGAGGTATCCCTGATTGTTGACACACCATATGTAAAAGGTAAAATACGAGCGGTGAAATGCAAGGACGCTGTATATGGGTTGTTGTTGGGAAACGCCCCTGGAGTGTCAAATCGTAAGAGTCGGTCCTGTGGAAGTGACTCACAGAGAACGGGACCCACACCAGCTGGAGGTGACGTCACGCGCCAGTCAGCTGGTAGCCAAGCCATGGCTGCCTCCCCGGCTAAGGAAGAGAGGCAGCAGGCGCAAGGAAAACGGGGGAAGCCTGCTCCTTTCCGCCAACAGAAAACGGGAAGAAACCCAAGGAGGTGGGTGGGGGCTCGATCAGCTGATCCAGCCAGGTCCCGCCAACCCCGGGGGTGGGCAAGGGTCACCGCCACGGAGGTAGATAAGAGGAGAGGGGGAAGACCCCTGGTGACTGTAGGTGTCACTGCTGCTTCCAGGGGAAACGAGGCTTTAGTAGCCGCGGTGACCACACGCGCAATGAGTGCTCAACCCACCAAAGTGGTCAAGCCACTGAAACTACATTCTTTGAAAGGAGTAAGCGCTAAAGAGTTCCAGGAAGCCCAAAGGAAAGACCCCACACTCAGGAAGATGAGAGAGCATGCCGCAGAGGGCAAGCTCTTCACCTTGAATGAGCGCAAGTATAAGTACTTGGAGGTTAAGGGTAAGCTAGTGCGCAGGGTGGAAACACCCCAGGACACTTGGGAACAATTACTGGTCCCCAAAGAGCACCGCCTAGCTGTGTTTACTCTCGGTCATGAGGGAGTAATGGGGGGTCACATGGGACATGCTAAGACAAGTGAACGAATTCAGTCATCGTTCTATTGGCCAGGGATGACTGCGGACATACAGCGGTATACTCGGTCGTGTGACGCCTGTCAACGCACCGCTGACAGAGGCAAGGTGCAGCCAGGGAAGCTGCAGCCTTTCCCCATCATCGATCAACCATTTAAGATGGTCAGTGTAGATATAGTTGGGCCGATTGAGCCGAGGGCATCAGACGGCAGTAGATATATCCTGACCATGGTAGATCATGCTACTCGGTATCCAGAGGCGGCACCTTTGAAGAATATCGAGACCGTCACAGTGGCGGAAGCATTGGTTGGGTTCTTCAGTCGCCTCGGTATACCTGAGAAGATACACAGCGACAGGGGGGCACAGTTCACCAGTGAGATGATGGCGGAAGTTGCCAGGCTACTCATGTTGCAGCCATCATTCACCACACCTTATCATGCTATGGGAAATGGGTTGGTAGAACGGTTTAATGGTACCCTAAAGAGAATGCTCAGAAAGATGTGCATAGAGCAACCCAAGGAGTGGCCAAGGTACATTAACCCGGTATTGTTTGCCTACAGGGAAGTACCCCAGGCAAGTACCCGGTTCTCACCGTTCGAGCTCCTGTATGGTCGCACGGTAAAGGGACCGCTGCATGTATTGAAGAACCTATGGGAGGAGGAAGACTGTACCCCAGAAACCAAGACGACGTATGAGTATGTCATAGATTTGAGGAACCGTCTAGAAGAGACGTGTAAGTTGGCCAGGGAGGAACTCGCCAAGGCTAAGGAGTACCAGAAGAGCAGGTACGATCAGAAGGCCAGGGAGAGGAAGTTTAAGGTGGGAGATAAAGTACTCCTACTCCTCCCTACAAGCAGGAACAAGCTCCTGCTACAGTGGAAGGGACCCTTCACCATCACTGAGTGCAGTCACTCATTGACGTACGTCGTATGCGTAAGGGGGGTGAATAAGAAGTACCATGTTAACATGTTAAAACGTTATGAGGAACGTGATGATGCGTCATCAAGGCCAGAGGAGAGTGAAGATAGTGCCTCTCCGGGTAGTCCATCCCAAGGTGTTGCTAGTGTGTCCGGTATGACACAGACTGAAGCCGGAGCTGCAGAGCTTGGGGTCCAGCCTAGCTTCGAGGCGTCGAGCCGGCTAGAGCCTGGCCCTGAAGCCGAGCACCCCTCCGCGCCTAAGTCAGGTAACACTACCCAGGACGAACCGGAGGAGTCACCCCAAGTCTCTCAGGGCGACGACGCATAGAAAACGGAGTCTCTACCCACTACTACCCAGCCGGAAGTGAGCTGTCAAAGTGTATGTGACAGCTCGTGCACAGTGCACCCTCGAGCTGGTAAAATGGTGGGGTGTATTTCGCTTCCAGTGAAATAAACCCTTAGTGGGAGGTTGATGTCAGGAGACATATTTTTCCTGCTCTCTCGTGCACTGAATGAAGTACGAAATTGCATAGTGCACCAGTGATGTGCACCATGATTCAACTTTCTGATTATAAACTTTTCCACAGTCGTGTTGGGTGTCAATGGACAGCCCAGGACATATGCTAGCTAGTGATGTCATTCTGATCGCTGTATCAGGTCTGTGAAGGAAATTACAGGAGGGAGTTGATTTCAGGGAGATTTGGTACAATTCAAGTGTAGAGAGGGAGGTATGGGGGGTTAACGGCTGTAGACCAACCCCCCTATCACGTGTCCACCTCGTGAGCGAGGGGGGTAGCGTCATGAGGCAGGTGCGCCATTGGCCGAGGCCCTGGGCCTCAGGAATGCTGAACCGTGATTGGTCAAGACGCTGAGGGGTACCACATGGTATGCTTGAGGCCGACTTGGCGGGAAAAGTCATTCTTACCTCATACGTTTGCTAGAGGAGACGTATCTTCCCGTGCTAGGCCAAGCCACGGGAAATACCGCCTGCAACGTTACTAAAGTCACGCCTATATTCTTGCTATCTTGCCGTGTGCCGTCCGTAAGAATCCGGTAATCGGGAAGGTGCATGAACCGTACCAGTGTGAACTTTGTCGCCTAAGCGCGGGATAGTGAGACGCCATCTTAGAGCAACTGGACTAGGTGAGGCCGTTAATTATCGCGCTAGGATAGTGACATCAGCCGTCTAACGCATCTGTGCGTGAAGGTACTGCAGTGAGACGTGCTAGAGAAGGTTTCAGTGTTATGAGAGGAACCTGAAATACGAAACTCTGAGAAAACGAACGAACAGTGTAGAACTCTGTCGCGTGTACCGTGTAGCACCGTGTACCGTCGTATCCTGGGGTACCTTGTCAAGTGGAAGGGCGTGGTACCGCATCCCCGCTGTGTATATCTGTTGTGCGCACACCCTGGTCGGCCAAGGCCTGAGTGCCCGCGACACCTGGTCGCTGTGTGTGGAGCTAAAACCCGTGGTCGACGACCCTGTGCTCCACCTGACCACGTGTAGGAAGTGAGGACGTCTACGTCATCATCCAGCAGCAGCAGTGGGAGTGTGAGGGTGACGAATGTATGAGTGTGTGTAGCGGGCCCGCATGTGATGTAAGTACAGTACACTGTTTCAGTTTGGGTAATAAAACTCTGAAGCTGGGTTCGTCCCCAGTGTTCCGTCTATCCTCTGTCCCTGTGACCACCTAGTGAGGTGAATGGGAATTGGAGACGTGTGAGTTACCCTGTTTGACGTCACCAAGTTGAGGTTGGGCCCAACTGTGATTTTGACGTGTGTGAGGACACAGAGAGACACATCCAGTGGTGGAGTACAGTGAGTTAATTGCTTCTATGTTCTCTATGTACCGTGTATGTAATTTGCTGTAATTTGATTCCCTTTTTCAGCAGTGAAAGTGGTAACAGGGAGGTTTCCCTTGGTTATAAATAATTTTCATTATTATATTGGCCAGCGCTTATTTTACTGTTGTGTGGTGGTAAAGTGTGAATTATTGGGGAATAATTTACTGGGTAATCATTTACAAGTTTTGCCGTGAGTGGCAAGGATGTACTGTGTTGTACTGTGATGTACTGTGTTGTACCGTGTGTAAACCGTAGACAAGTTTGTCCTTGGTGGAAGGCGTTGTGTACTGTGGAGGATTCCGTGAGAATTAAAGTCAGTTAACGTCACCGGGGGTCACGATTTACTTAACGAGGTCACTTGTTCGTTGAACATTGTTGAGATTAACGTAGAGACGTGTAAAGGCAACAGTCACAGTGAAGTTCACGCCGTGGAGGAATTGTCAAGTGAAGACTAACGTAGTGTTAACGATTTAACGAGCTGTCGTTAATTGATTGATTAACGTAAGGGTTGATCGGTCTGTTATGATCGGAGTCAATTGCGCTGTAATTAAGCTGCTGTAATTCGTTGGACTGATCAGATCTGTCTGTGGACAGAGTGATTAAGCACTCGTAGCTAATTAAGGAGAATTAGTAACCGCCACTTAGTGAATTCACCAGGTGTTGATGTTGTTGTTTACACGTAGTGTGTTGTAACCTTGTGTGTGTACAGTAGTCTACCCTCGTTAAGGTAATCTTGTCGTAAGACCGGAAGTGAACTGTCAGTTGAGAGACAGTAGGCTTTATCAATACTCGTCTGAATTAATAGGCTGTTGTATTCAGTAATTAATTGGGAATTACTCACCGAATGCTTGACTTTCAAGTTGATGTAATTAATTGATTTACGAGTTATTGTTGCCATTTAAGTGTCGTTGAGACACGTGTGTGTTAACGTAATTGTTTAAATTCATTAGAGTAACTTTTGTTGTTGATTGTCCTGAGAGACAAGTGTTAACGTAAGATTTTTATAAGGGGTTATCATTCTTGGATTAACCGCCTTGTTACTTGGTACCTCGTTGAGAGCAGCGAGCGCCAGTCAAGTTTAGTGATTAGAGTATTGTTCACCGTGAAGCCGTGACAATATTGATTGCAAGCTTGCGTCACCAGTGGGCACCACTTTGTTCAGTTAGTGTCATTGTTCAGTCAGCGACGACGGGAAGGATCCCGTGGGTCCATCAGGCTGTTGATTAGCTGTTCTTGAATGTGCCACTGGGGTGACAGTAAAGTAACGTCAATTCACTGTGTAGTAGTTCTAGTTTATTTTGTGAATAAATTGTTTGTTATAGAAAACGGTCGTTTACGTCAAACCTTCCAATACTACTGCCCCACATTTCATGTTCTGCAACGCTTTGCCTGCTTATGTTCATATCAAGTCTGTATCTAAAGCTCGAGTCCATTGCACAGCACCACACTTCTATAAATACGAAGTGAGAATCCGTCGGCTACCCTTTATTAGTTGTCAACTAGGAGGAGCCAGCGACCTAAGTGACAGGTGTTACCCGGGTGGTTTCGCCTGGCGGTTTGCTCCCGCGGTCCTATGATCTTAGGCTTTAAGATTAAATATCTGCCACTGGCATCTCTTGCTGTT
>WNGS01028638.1:10339-20748 GCA_020271785.1 Procambarus virginalis | reverse complement strand
GTTCTTTTTTTTTTTTTGCAGGGATATTCCTGCGCGGGCCCTAAGCCTCTGGCTGGCCCACTAAGTGTTGCTTGTTTCTAGTTTACTGGGCGGAGTATGAGTATTTATTACTCGTATGGTCGCTTTAGTAAGATGTTGCCATATGTGTTTTAACAACTTCTTCTGCTCTGTTAAATGAAGTTGAAATCTTAATGGGTTTGTAACTGTGCACTGTGTTAGATAATGTTCCAGAGGTCTGTCGGGCATTTCTCCACAGTGTTGACATTTCCTCTCATCTTCCGGAACCTGTAAGCCTATTTCCCATGCACATGGGTATCCAAGCCTGATGCGATGTAAGTGTACTTCTGTTGCCCTACTGCTCTCCCTTCATTAACATAAGTGGTTCGTAGTTGGTTGAATTCCTGTACCAACCCGCAGATCGAGATGTTGCAACAGCTGAGTTGTGGTCACTGTACAACTTTTGCATTGCTCTGTTTCTAATTACTTTCTTAATCTGTGACAGACTCTGTGGTATGCAAATGTCTACAGTTCTTCTCTTAGTTGCAAGTTTTGCAGCTTCGTCTGCAATGTCATTTCCTACGATTCCCACATGACTTGGCACCCAGTTGAGAAGGACCCGTCGGCCTTGTCGTTTGAGTGTTTGCATTAATGATAGGACAGTTGTGATCAGATGTATGTTATCACATATGCGGTCTTGTTGCAAGGTTTCAATGGCGGTTCTCGAATCTGTATGTATGATAACATGTCGGTGTTGAGCAAGAGCATGTTCCAAAGCCTTTTGAATGGCTAGCATCTCTGTTTGTAAAGTCGAACACCCATTTGAGAGCCTCCAACTATGTACAGAGTTTCCTGCTTTAACTGCAGCTCCGGTTTCGTGTCCCTGCTGGTCTACTGATCCATCGGTGAAGTATGTGAAGCTGTCGGATGCCATGTTTGCTTCTATATGCATCTGTGCAATGTTACGTAGCAGAAGAGGATTTGTCTGGTTCTTTTTCCCTACAATAACCATAATCTTAAAGTCTGCTGGCGGAGATTCCCAAGGGGCTTGCATAACAAAGTCTGCATGTATTTCGTCGACACCCTTCTCAGTGACTGTGTTTGTTATATCGAATGTATTGATGGTGTTTATCGCACAATGGGTCCACCTGGTGCTATTGGAGGCTCTTCTGTCCAGAGTTAGTGCTCCAGTGATGATATCAAGTGAACTGATTCTAGGTCTAGTCAATATCTTGGTGAGCATGCACGCAGCGATCCCTTTTACCCTTATTTCAAGCGACGTTAGCCTGGTTTCCAGTCTTAGGTTCAGTATTTTAGTCCATCTGGGAGCTCCTGTTATGATTCGCAATGCATCGTTTTGAAGAACCTCAACGTTTGCCCACTGGCCAGGAGAAAGAGTGAGTAAGGCAGGCGCTGCA
This sequence comes from Procambarus virginalis, assembly GCA_020271785.1. Taxonomy (NCBI): domain Eukaryota; kingdom Metazoa; phylum Arthropoda; class Malacostraca; order Decapoda; family Cambaridae; genus Procambarus; species Procambarus virginalis. The sequence continues at coordinate 19,333 of WNGS01028638.1, read as the reverse complement.
TAATCAATTAGGGAACGAACGGCGTGTATGTAAAACATTCTTAACACTTTGTGTCCCGCTCCTAGACGGGGCCCTGTGATTGCTCTCATTATATTTAGTCGTGATTTTACTTTCTCCTTTAGATATTGAATTTGCTTGTTGAACGTCATGTTAAAATCTATCCACACTCCGAGATATTGATATTGTGTAACCCACTGAAGGTTAATGTCTTGAATGCGTAGGTGCCTGTCTGGAGTGTGGCCGCCTAGTCTCATTGCCTTAGACTTCTGTGCAGATATTTTTAGCCCTAAAACGCTGCATTCAGATGTTACTTTATCTAATGCACCTTGTGCTTTATTGAGAAGTGAAGGACCTGTAATGACTAATGCTAGATCGTCAGCATAGCTTAGCAATTTAACCCCTTCTGTAAATGTCATGGCAACAAGTTTTTCCATAAGGATGTTAAAAAGACTAGGACTGAGGACTCCTCCTTGTGGAGTCCCATTCTCATGCAAGCGGTAGTCCGACACTTGTCCTTGCAACTTTACTCTGGCATACCTGTGACTTAGGTAATCTTGAATCCATGCTAGCATTTTTCCCTTTACACCTTTTGTAACTAAGGTGTGTAAAATTGCTTGCGGGCTTGCAAGTTCGAATGCTTTTTCTAGATCAAGGAAGATCACTATAGCTGGACCTGAGTTAACTGTTCCTAGTAATGTGGCTATGCAGTTGGCAGTACCTACGCCTCTAGTGAAGCCAAATATGTGTTTATGCAGGTCTCCAGTCTTCCACAGTAGCCTATTTAAGACCATCCGTTCTGCAGTTTTACTAATGCATGATGTTAATGAAATGGGTCTGTAATTGCCAGGTTCTTTCGGCTTAGGAATCGGTATGATGTCTGCTTGCTTCCAAGAGGTTGGTAGTTTGCCTTGCTGCCAAGATGCGTTGATGACGTCCAATATTCCTTGTTCTCCAGCAGGACCTGCATGTGCGATCATTGAGTATGTAATGGTATCAGCACCTGGTGCAGTGTCCTTACCACCTTTTTTGGCTCTGATTAGTTCTTGTGTGGTGAAGGGACAGTCACATTCGTCATTTATAGCTATACTCGCATGAATGACTGTCAACCTCTCTTGTTTTAATTGTTCTTGCTGCCTGCGGACCACAGCAGGAAGCTGATATGAAGCTGTTCGTTCTGCAAATTGGAGGGCAAGTCTCTCAGCCTCCTGCAATGGTTGAATACATGCCTGTGGTCGGGCTGGTCGACCTGATATAGTTTTAATCTGACCCCATATCTTGCCAAGACTACTATGTTCGTTCAGAGTTTGACACCACTCAAACCATCTTGCCTCCTTTACTTCTCTAGAAACGCGTCTTGCTTCAGATACCACCGCTCTTAGCAGAGTTCTTCCTTCTGGTGTGGGGTTTCTCTTTAGATGTTTTCTGAAGATGTTGACTCTGTGGTTCTGTTCTTTAACTTCACTACTATAGAACCAATAGTTCCTCCGTGTTGTGTTTCCTGTGATAATGACTGGAATAGCTTTGTTTGCAGCAGCTGCAATGGCTTCCTGCAGATTGGTCTCGTGTATGTTCAAATCCGCAGGTGGCGTGTATGTTGCAAACCAATTTTCAAGTTCTTCTTGGTATATATTCCAATTGGCCTTACTTAAATTCCACCTAGGTTGTGCAGGTGGTGTAGGAGGTCGTTCTATGTTTAGTGTTGTGACAGTAGCATAGTGGTCACTGGTGATCACCGGGTCTACTTCCCACTTCGCCCGATGCTTGAGTGCTGTTGAGATTAATGTAAGATCAAGGGACCCTCCTAGAATGTGAGTGGGTTCCCCAGTGTTGAGAAGTGTAATTTCAGGTACATCTCGCAGAGCTGCAGCTAAATGGCGCCCATCAGCATTGGCTGGCCCAGTCGCACCTAACTCTCGATGATGAGCATTAAAATCCCCAGCAATAATTACATTTTCCTGCGTGGCCAAGGCAAGCGCCGCCTCTGCTTCTAGTTTACGTCTAGGGGGCTTGTAAACGTTGTATATGAGGAGCTCAATATTAGCCATATCCACTGTTACCGCTAATACCTCTATCCATCCCCACATGAAACTGGGTCTATTTTCTTGCTGGGTATGGTGTTCCTGACTAGGGTCATTAAGCCTCTTTGTCTCCCCTGCTCATACGGCATAACATAGTGCTGATATCCAGCTAATCTGAAGGATTTCGTGGCTGGGAAAAGAGTTTCTTCCAAAACGATTATATCTGCTTTCGTGCTGATTGCAGCCTCCCGAAGTGTGTGGTTTTTATTTCCAAGACCTTGTATGTTCCACTGCAGTATTCGTAATGGCCAGACGACGGTTTCGGTTGGTGTTGCCTGTTCTAGGAGAACTCCTCTTCGGGATCGACCTCTATATTCTCCACCTCGCAAGTCGTGTTGCTGCAAATCGGACTGCATTGATCGGCCGTGGTCATCCCCGGCATTGTTGGAATCCGTGCATAACTGTGGTCCATTACTGTGTTGTTGGTATTGCTGCATGTCGGACTGCATTGATTGGTCGTGGCCGGTTCTGGTGTTGTTGGAACCTGTGCATCTCTGCTGTCCAATACGTCTGTGTTGGTGTTGTTGCATATCAGACTGCATGGGCTGTTGTTGTCTGTCACTTGTGTTGTAAGATTCTGTTGATCGTGGGTGGTCACTGCCACTTCCAGTTGCGTTTGTAAATGTCGATGTTCTGGGGTCTTGACTACCCGACTGTTGTCGGAAGTCTGTATGTCCAGGATGCGTTGTTTGTCCACTTGTGCTTCGTCTTGTCTCAGACTGTCTATTTGTTGTGTAACTGTGGTCTGCTGCACGATCTTGTCCATTATCACACAAGCGATTTCCTGAGTCTGTCGCTGTGAGGCGTTCTGCGTCATCTGTAGGCAATCGATAATGGTCTCTGCCATGATCTTCACGATGTTTTTCAGCTGGACCTCGGTAAAACTGTATATCTGGTGTGTCGATTCCGAAAGTAATTGTTTTTTGCCCTTTTGCATTTGCTGTATTTCTGCAGCACCTTTGTGTATTTTCTGATTCGGAATTAATAGATTCGGGAAATTTTGCTCTGTGAGTGCGTGTGTCTGTTGTGGCTGTGCACGAGTGTTCCAGACGTTGGTGTTGGTGTATGTGGGGCTGGTCTGTGTGTGTATCCTGGCCTGAGCTGTCTGCACTTTTTCTTTCCGTGCAGAGCAGGTTGTGCTCCAGGCATGATGTTTGCCTCCACAATTTGGACATTTGGCTGTAGTGGCCTGGTTTGCCTTGTGCTTGGCTATGCAGTCTGCGGTTGGATGTCTCAGGCTGCACACTCCGCATCTCTCCTGTCCGGTGCAGCGTGACTGATGGTGGCCGTATTTCTGACACCTGAAGCAGCGCAGGGGTTCTGGGACGTATGGTCTCTGTCGGTATGTTCCCCAATTTCCAAGACTGAACGTTTCTGGCACACGTCCCATGACGGTCACCAGAACTTGACGTGTCGCTGCCTTGTCCACTTTTGTGCGGCATCGTTCCGCATTCAGGATTTGCTTGTGTTCGAGTACTGGATCCAGGGGAAAGTCGATTGGGTATCCCAAAAGCACGACTCGTGTGCGTCTTTCCAAAGGGTCCAGCTTTTCCAAGCATACAGGTTTCCCTTGCAGGACCCGTACGTTTCCTAAGTAATTTGCAGTCTGTTGGTCTTGTGGTGCTAGTATTATTTCTCCCTTCAGGTTGACTGTATTGGAAAGTTTGAGCTCTGGTTGTTCTTTTTCCATTGCCGTTACTACTCCATATGCTGTAGGAAAGTGGTCTGTCTGCATTATCTTGAATTTTGGAAGAAGTGCAGAGGCTGGCGATGTCTGGCGTGAGACTGGTGGTGTCCTCTCCTGTCTCATACTGTTGTCCTGCGGCTGGGCTGTGGAGAGAGGTACAGTGTCTGACACTGGCTGGTGTGATACTGGTGGTGTCCTCTCCTGTCTCATACTGTTGTCCTGTGGCTGTGTTGTGGACAGAGAAGCATTGTCTGACACTGGCTGCCCCCTTGTCTGATGCATTCCCAAATGATCTGATATGATTTTCTTATCAGAAAATTGGGAACGTCAAATGATCTGATGTTCCCATCACTGAAAAATAAGAACAGTTAAAAAATGAAATGAAAACCAATGAAAAAATAAAAAAATAATCTGTACTCACGAAATGAAGGGTATGGTAAACAACACAGCTAAACTCCAATGCACTATCACACAAAATAGTCAAATAAATGAAAATAATTCGAAATCTTTGAAAATTCACTTTATCAATACAATCGGAAACACTGAAATGGAATTGTAACATATTTAGTATTGTGAATGTTGCTCTTGTGAGCAACAGATGGCACTGCTTTAAAAAAAACAAACATGGGTTTTACCTGTCACAATTGTGGCATTTATACTTATACTCACGAAATAAACAGTATGATAAAAACACAGCTCAATTCCAATGCAATGGTACACAAAATAATTAAATCAAAATGAAAATAAATCGAAATCTATGAGAATTCAATTTATGAATGCAATTGGAAACATTGAAATGGAATTGTAACACATTTAGTATTGCAAATGTTGCTCTTACGTGCAACAGATGGCTCTGTTTAAAAAAAAAAAACATGTTTTTCCTTTCACAGGTAAGGCATGTATATAGTATGTATATAAAATCACTCGCCTTTTCGAATGCAACGTTGTGTCAAAATTTCAAAGCAATAGGTAAAGGGGTTTGAAGGTTTCCTTCACATAAAAAACACATTAAAAACACAGTCTTTCAAAAAATGAATGTTTTTTCCCGTCACAGACGTGACACCTATATAGTTTGTATATAAAAACCTGCTCGGATGCAAATGGAACGATATGTAAAAAATTCACAGCAATCAGTGAAGAACTTTCAGAGATTAGCGATTTTGAACAAACGAACATTTCCATTTTTATTTATATGGACTAGCTGTACCCACCATGCGTTGCTGTGGCTCAGTCTGGTTAAATGGTAAAGACAGAAAAGAGAAAGCGCACGTTTCTAATATGTTTAATTTCACAATGCTTGTGAGTATACAATATTTTTTGTTCCATTGATAGAGATTGTCTGGTTTACCAACTCTAGAACACGCAAATTATAATTGTCCCTTTGAGAGGCATTCCATGTCTAGATATAAACTGCATAATTCTAAAGATTGGCCCCTGAGCTTTGTTGATGATTGCAGATGTCAATCAAATTGAAAATTACAGTAACTTAAATTGAAATGGCATATCTGTTGGAATCATAAGAATGCAAGGAATGAGGACATCTTGACCTTTGAAAGGTCCTGTTAAGATAGTTGCATCTACGACGTTGCTGATTAATTTTTAACTGCAAGACGCGTGGCGTTGCAAAGCTTTAGCTGATTAATATTTCGAACATGATAATTGGCTCACAGATTTTCAATTGCTGTACATGTAATGGTATCCCTGGCATATCGAGTGAATTCAAAAATTCTGTTGGATAACTAATTAATTCATCTGCTTCCTCAACAGTGTCGACGGACTTGTATCGAGGAATTACAGGTAATGTTTGCCTGAAATCTCTTGCAAGCAATATTAATGCATTCACAAATGGTCTGATGTTTCCATGCAAATCTTTCAGTGATCGATCAAGAGCCTCGAGCGATTTTTTGTGGGCCATTGTGTATTCATCCCAAACAATAAGTTTACATTTCTGCAATACTTTTCCCATGCCGGATGCTTTTAAAATGTTGTACGTGGGAGATTCAAAGAATTTCATGTTCAATGGCAATTTCAAATCGAAGTAGCAGTTCTTCCACCTGGTAACAATGTCACAGCTATTCCAGATGATGCAAGAGCTAAGGTTATGCCATTTTGGGATCGAAATGCTGCCAGAATCAATCTAATTAGGAAGGATTGACAGTTCCTCCTGGCGAATCTAAGAAGATTTCTCCAAACCCGTTATTGACAGTTTTAATTATTTGGTTGTAAATGTCTTTTCGCTCAAGCGTTACCTTATAAATATTTGATTGCACATACGACAACAGATCACTTATGCTTTAATTTTGTTCACGACGCAATTCTACATTGAACGAAGCAGCAGCAGATCGATTTGGTGATGGCATTTCCACTTGATTTAGAACTATGTTCGCGATTTCTAAGCACAAATCTTCAATCATTATCAACGCTTCATTGTGGATTTCTGCTGTCAAATCCATGTTCATATATGAATTTTCATTTGTATTCGACGGATAATATCTTCAGCCATGTGCGATTTATATTTTTCCCATAACTCTGTTGGAGATGGAGACCAGGCGGTCAATATGATTGCAAACAATGCATGAATTTAATTTGGATGTGACGTGTTGGACTCGTCATAAATGCATACATCCCAGTGTCGATCGTTCTCCAATTAATACCAAGCAAGTCATGCACTACGGGAAGTGGCATGTGTTACGATGTTGACAAATCACAATGGCTGGAAAGATGTTGGACCGGGCACATTTACCAACAGCATGCATAGAAAGAAGCATTCATCTTGATTGGGATGCACGGTGTACAGTCTGCCTATCGTAGTTTATTTGAATATGCCAGGTTGTCCGTCGACGCGCTCTCCTCGTTTGCGTGGTTCAAAAGATTTTCTACTGGCATTCCATGTGTAATACGTAGCTATTTCCAAATACAGTAGTGTTTTCGCAAATGCGTCATTTTGACATAAAGCAGTTAACGTTTTAGCCAGTGGATTCATAGCTGTTTGTTGTTCATTTGCAGCTGTAAAATAAACGTGTTGTTCATTTTCTTGTTTTCAAAACAAAAACAAAAAATACTAACGAAATATTTCAATTCAAACGCAGATCATTCGACAAAGCTCAAATTCACCACCATTTGCACTGAAAGATGATAAGAACAGGTAAAAAACGAAATGATAATAATGAAAAAAACAAACAAATAACCTTTACATACTGCTCATTTCATGCGTAAACAACACATCTCAATTCCAACGCAACGTCACACAAAATAATTAAATCAAAATGAAAACAAATCAAAATCTATGAAAATTCAATTTATCAATGCAATCGGAAACATTGAAATAGAATGGTAACATATTTTGTATATCGTGTGTTTCTCTTATGTGCAACAGATGGCACTGTTTTTCCAAAAACGCATGTTTTTACCTTTCATTGGTGTGGCATCTAATTACTAGGCATATAAAAACATGCACGTATTCGAAAGGAACGTGTCAAAATTTCAAAGCAATCGGTGAAGAACTTTTGGAGATTACAGCGTGTGTTGCTCTTACGTTGTACAGATGGAGCTTTTTTTTCAAAAAAAGCATGTTTTTTGCTGTCACAGGTGATGCATGTATATAGTAGGCATATTAAAACTTTCGCCTATTTGAATGCAATGTTGTGTCAAAATTTCAAAGCAATCGGTAAAGATTTTTCAATGATTTCCCTCACATGAAAAACTCAAAACACAGCTTTAAAAAAAAAAAGCTTGTTTTTTCCCGTCACACCTGTGACATATATATAATATGTACATAAAATCCCGCTCGGATATGAAGGGAACGTTGTGTGAAAATTTCAAGGCAATCTGTGAAGAACTTGCGGAGATTAGCGATTTTGAACAAACGTACATTTCCATTTATATATATTATATATATATATATATATATATATATATATATATATATATATATATATATATATATATATATATATATATTTATATATATCGGTAAGATTATATATATATATATATATATATATATATATATATATATATATATAATATATATATATATATATATATATATATATATATATATATATATATATATATATATATATATATATATATATATGTCGTACCTAGTAGCCAGAACGCACTTCTGAGCCTACTATGCAAGGCCCGATTTGCCTAATATGCCAAGTTTTCATGAATTAATTGTTTTCCAACTACCTAACCTACCTAACCTAACCTAACCTAACATTTTCGGCTACCTAACCTAACCTAACCTATAAAGATAGGTTAGGTTAGGTAGGGTTGGTTAGGTTCGGTCATATATCTACGTTAATTTTAACTCCAATGAAAAAAAATTGACCTCATACATAATGAAATGGGTAGCTTAATCATTTCCTAAGAAAAAAATTAGAGAAAATATATTATTCAGAAAAACTTGGCTTACTAGGCAAATCGGGCATTGCATAGTAGGCCAAAAAGTGAGTTCTGGCTACTAGGTATGAGATATATATATATATATATATATATATATATATATATATATATATATAATATATATATATATTATATATATATATATATATATATATATATATATATATTACACCTGTGCATCTACATTGGCTGATACCTATTTACGTTACAGCTCAGCGGAGGGAGGTGGGGCAGCCACCTTCAGGGAGACCCAGAAAATCCACAAGTACAGAGACCTAGAACGTTGTTACAGGTTCGTGCCGATAGGCTCAGAGACTCTGGGCGCCTGGGGTAAATGTGCACTCAAGTTTTTAAAGGAGGTTGGTGAAGAACTCATTGGGAAAACTAGAGATCCACGAGCAGCCAGTTTCCTATTCCAGCGCCTCAATGTCGCAGTACAGAGGGGAAATGCGTGCTGTATCCTGGGTACGCACCCAACCTCCGAGGAGCTGGACGAGGTCTTCGAACGCTGATTGTTTAATTGTTATATATTTGTGTGTGTGTGTGTGTGTTCTCTGTAAACTGTAGCATTGCAATAAAATAAAACAAAACATACAAAAAAATAATAGGGGTGGTAGGAGAAGAAAAGAATTAAGTATTCAGTGAGAATCCACAAGATCTTCTCTGAATGCTCTTTGTTTTCTTCTTCGAGGATCTGGGTCCCTGCAATTGCACCAGAGGTGGTACCCCTAACATATATATATATATATATATATATATATATATATATATATATATATATATATAATATATATATATATATATATATATATATAC
>WNGS01028622.1:5208-15572 GCA_020271785.1 Procambarus virginalis | reverse complement strand
TTACAAGTGATGATCGCCGCGATATCATACCGTTATTCCCCTTTATATTGACTACCGCATTGGGCGGGACCCAGGCGGTGAGTCTCTCGCTGGGGGGAGGACAGGAGAGAGGGAGGGAGGGGTGGGGGGGGAAGAGAGGGGGACAAACCATTCAGGGTTCGAGTGAGAATGGGATGGGGAGGGGGGGAGGAGGAGGAGGACAAGGGCGTAGGAACCATAGGACACCTGGATTGGTCGCTGGGTGATTGACACTATTCACGTGGCTGGCGATGCCCTGTTTTAAATGTATTTATTTCGAGTTATTGTTGCTTGTGGATACGCTTGAAAATCCTCCATTAAATTTGTCATGAAATAACAATGTTCCAAATCACAGTGCAATTTCGAACTCCTATAACGTCATATGTAAATAGCGCGGCCACTGCCACCACAGTTTTACCGTAAAATATATCAGGTGAGGGAAGCGCCTCTTACAACAATACATCATTACCGGTCTCAGGCTACTGAGTCCCCGCCAGTTCCTCCATCTTTATAGTAACCCTCGTCCGCGTCTTCTACCTCCTGAATTATCATTTCCTCACACAGTTCCATCCGCAGTAGCAGCGGCACTTTTAGACTCATTACCAAGATCACAGTAGGTCGGGGAAGCTTACAAGGAAGTGCTAGGAGGTGCTAGGTGGTGTTAGGAGGTGCTAGGTGGTGTTAGGAGGTGCTAGGTGGTGTTAGGAGGTGCTAGGTGGTGTTAGGAGGGGCTAGGTGGTGTTAGGAGGTGCTAGGTGGTGCTAGGAGGTGCTAGGTGGTGTTAGGAGGTGCTAGGTGTGCCTTCCACATATAGTGTGTCCTGCGCCCCTTCTACAACAGCCTGGGGTATCAAGTGGCATATCCGTCTCGCCCTCTGCACAAGAAAAAAGGCCTCTGGGTCATGTCTGTATAAAGAATCATATGGCATGTAATGTGCTCTCCGCAAAAGCCACTGAGCTTGGGATAATAAGGAGAAAAAAAGCCATTGACATTTTCTATAAAAGTCACCGCCGCGCGACTTTTCGAAGCTGCTCCTGCCAGTATTTACTGTGCTGCACCTTAGTGGAAAAAACCTTTCCTTCGGCAACTTCATGATCAGCAAGACACAAGGAAGGGTCACACATACTTTGTAACTAAACTCACAGAAACAACGAAAATCATCTGAGGAAAGTTAAGTGTATAGCGCCATGGACATCAACTAGGGACTCGAACTATTTATGTGGAAAGGTTCCAAGGCGTCATTCGGTGGCAAGAGGTTTTCGTGAGGTTGAGAAGGGAAATGGAAGGGGAGAGGAATATGGATCAGAACTCAGGAAATATGATGTGGATAAGTATGAGTGGGATGGAAAGTGTAATGGTCTGTCCACTTTGGCTTGGCAGTAGTTGTGTTACTGCAAAGTAAACGATGTGTAGTGTTGATGTGTTAGTTTAGCAGCTGGACTGGTTGCTGAAAGCAATCATTGAGGTCCAACTGTATATGGACTGAGCTTAGGGCTGTTGAAATTAAGCTTTACGAAGGAAACCCTTCCATGCATCAAGCGTCCTGCAGGGTTTGCCTTCAAGATGATTTTGTATAGTGTTATGCATGTGGAAAGGCTCAGTAAATTCTGTGCTTGTATGGTTGAAGTGGGAGGGAGGGACGGAGGTGGTTGGGGCACCAAGGCCGGTCCTGGGCCCTCAATACCCACCCAACGCAGCTGCCCCTCAACACTCTCTATTCATCACGTCGTTTGGAAAACTACCGCTTCATTCCATAGCGTTTCATCCGTTTATTTATATAATCGAGGTGACAATACCGTAGATAGTCGAGCGGAAAATTCGGTTGTGGTGTCGAAAGTTTGTGGAGTCGTGTGACTTTGGTGAATGCTCACTTTAACGTGCATTATCCGAGACCGCCTTGTAATGCTCGTATAAATGACTGGGTACAAAACCCGATGGAGTCCGGCTGTGCCCGACAATGACGGATATGAGATTGATACCCTGTTTATGAGGACGGTCACTCGGGCCTATTGTGGCCTCCCTCATTATGTTTTCTGTTAGTTGGGTCGAGCCTGGCCACGTGCCGCACTTCAGCTTCCTCTGGACAATTGTGTTTACCTCGACGGTGCTGCAAGAAGGAATTTATAGATACTAGAAACCTTATTGCTACTATCTATCTATAATTAATACACGTGATCCAATTCCTCCAGTACTGTGCATATATTTGTCAACACTTTGAAGCATAACGTGTCGCTTAGAAATTGTATACTGCGGACTATAAAAAAAAATTCTTGTCGGCGATTCAATATATGTAAATAAACGAGTGCTTTCTCGGATTGGTTTCCTGCACAAACCAGTGTCTTCGCTAGGACATCAGTTATACATTACTCTTAGGAATTCTTCACTTCAGCAACACTCAGCTCTTCCGCTACATCCTTCCCTTCAGCTGTAGCATGTTACATAGCAAAGCCTAGTCTACCCCAAGGTTTAACCATTTTATATAATGAAGTTCCTAGTCTTCCTTTAGGCTTTAACCTTTTTATATAATGAAGTTCCCTAGTCTTCCTCAAAGCTTTTGCTTGTTATGTAAGGAAGCATATCCTAGTCTTCCCCTATGCTATAGCTTGTTATATACTGAAGTATGCCTAGGCTATATTCTGCCGTATATAGCCTAGTCTTCTCTAATCGACATATCGATGATTCTTGTGTAGACATGACCATTTCAGCCCTTGGTGTTGATGCTGGGTATAACATATATGTCTTGATGTTTATCCAGTCATAACCCACATGTTAACCCAGTCATAACCCACATGTTAACCCAGTCATAACCCACATGTTAACCCAGTCATAACCCACATGTTAACCCAGTCATAACCCACATGTTAACCCAGTCATAACCCACCTGTTAACTCCTGACCGTCTCCCGTTGCAGGTCACGGCGGGGTGAACCAGCTGGGCGGCGTGTTCGTCAACGGAAGGCCGCTCCCAGACATGGTTCGTCAGAGGATAGTCGAGCTGGCCCACAACGGCGTCCGCCCCTGCGACATCTCCCGCCAACTTCGCGTCTCTCACGGCTGTGTCTCCAAGATCCTCTCCAGGTACGTGCTTTGTTATGTGTTAGTAGTGGTGCTGGAGTACTGGGAGGCATCGTGGCAGCTGTGGTGATGACGCTAATGCTGTGAACGCAGCGATTGTGATTTCTGTGATTCTTAGGGATTGATTTGTATTCCTTTGGAGTGATAGGATTTGAATCATTCTGCAGCTTGTGAGAGAAGAGGAATGACCATAGACAATGCCAGTGGTGTGCAAGTGTGTGTAAAAGACTGGAGGTGTGAGGGCGTAGCGGCGGCGGTGTGCGCAAGATGAGGTATGAGGGGGCGGCTATGCAGGAAACAGGAGTAGCACCTCAATCGTTATCGCGGAAAAATGCCACCTTCTCCATTAAGAAATATATTAGCAGGTCCCCGAGACCTTGGACCCCGGCCATGATTCTCACCACACATATTCTGAAGAAAAACGTCTTTTGTGCTGCGAATGAGGACACCAAAATTTTTATTCCTTATTGTGCCACAGTCATTGATGTCGTCTGCGGGAACGTGTCTTCAACTCCTTCTGCATAGAATAGTGCTACGGACGGATTCTTCCTTTTATACCCACTGATATATACGCACATCCGAATAAATAATGCTTTCCGCAGCGTCCCAAGATCCCTCCGGTAACACAAAAGCCAGCGGTAAAACCCACCGGGGCTTACAAATTTCTGCGTGTATGAGGGATGACAAGTCGACGCGGGTAGGAAGCCATGTTTCGCCCCTGACCGCACTTCAAGTCTCAGTTTATCCGCGCGGGAAAGTAGTGCGCCTTTTTGGTCTTCAGGCACCGCACCCTTTCCATATTATGACCCTTATTATTAAAGTAAATAGATTATGTTGTTGCTCGCGCTTAATGACATTTCCATACCGAGTCTTATGGCCAAATGTAGGAAGAGGGAAAATCGCATATACGTCCTTACGAAAGGGAAGAGAAACAGGTCGATAATTCGGTGGCGCTGGTGGGTATATGCATGATGCTGGCCCTCTATGAATATTCTGATGACTTGTGATCTTGTTTTTATATCATTTCCGGCCGGTGGTGAGGAGCTAGAGTGATTTCAGACGGAAATCAAAGTTACGGTTGCTGCTGAACTAGAGCCAATACATGTATACGTGTATGTATACATACATACAAACAAACATTATATATAAATATATTTAAAATCTCGTTTCTGCTGATAGGATATATAAATTCACATAAATAAATATAAAATGTACATTCAAAACAATATTTAGATATATAAAACACATTTCGCATTTTTGAATGAACTTTTAAACCGATGTTTTTGAAGCCTTTGTTATTTTTTATTGGTTCCATCATTCTCACATATCAACTAATTCGCCACACTGAAAAAGTCAGCCAGTCGTCACGCAGCGCGCCCCAGACCCTCGCCCCCGGTATTAGCTTAATCGAAAACACTCCATCAAAATATACCAGAACAGAATTCCATCTCTCTCACTCGTGTCTCTCTCTCTCTCTCTCTCTCTCTCTCTCTCTCTCTCTCTCTCTCTCTCTCTCTCTCTCTCTCTCTCTCACTCTCTCTTCTCTCCCTCTATCTCGCTCTATCTCGCCTCTCTCTCTCTTGTTCTCTTCTCTCCTATATGTATCTCTTTATCTCCTAACATATATACACACATACGTACGTAAATTATATATATATATATATATATATATATATATATATATATATATATATATATATATATATATATATCCATATCCATCAGTCAATCTATACATCTATCCATCCATCTACAAACATTCTCTTTCTGTCTCTCTTATAAAAGTAAAATGATATAATGTGTGGGTGGTTGCAGGTGAGAGAAGCCTAACAGTGTAATGCTAAAAATTATAATAGTTACCCCTTTATGCTAGGCGAGGGGCGTGGCTTGAGAAACCTCTGAAGCTCTGGACTGTTTTATAGAAGTATGGCCAAATTATGGATAGCAGATTTTTTTTATTTGTCTCTGAATTTAGTGAATAATTGCGTGAATTAATATACGACAATTATTGTTTGGAAATGTTTGTTACCAATATATTTAGTTGTATATCCGACGGGCAGTGGCAAAAAATCTTCGCTGGGGTCTGCATTAGACCCTGCCACACTGTTTCCCTACTGAATTCTGGAGACCCTGACCAGCCTAACCCGGCCCATTTCCCTTTGCTAATTTCAGTGAGGCTAGCCCCAAACATCAGGCCTCTAAACGCTACCCCACTACCCACCCTCATGCGATTTTCACTGTCTGAAATAAAAAAGGGGATGTGTTTTCCATAGAGTTTGAAGATTCTCCCGCAGTTTACCAGCACTATCTCTATGGGATCTAGTAATATAGTTTATTGGGAAGATGGTTACAGTCATGACGATAGTGAGTAGTGATGAAGATATTATATACAGTGAAAATAGTATAGCTGTAAGATGAAGGAAGAGGAAGGACAAGGGAATGATGAAGGGGAAGAGGAGGTAGAAGGGAGACAGAGGGGCCGGGGCGAATATGAGGGAAGAGGATAAGGGGGAGGGGGGCAAGAGGGGAAGGGAAGATGAGAGTGAAGCGGGAAGAGGGGGGAGAAGAGAACAATCAGAGACACGGGCACCGCTGGTCATCCCTTAACTAAATATATATATATATATATATATATATATATATATATATATATATATATATATATATATATATATATATATATATATATATATATTACCAATTTGTTATGTTAGTTTACCCTAAACTCCACATTCACAGGACTGGGTTTGCATTAATCAAGTGTTTATCCAAAACTACATCAACCAAAAATAATTAAACATTGGCTAAATAGAGCCTTTAATCTCTGTTCGAATTATATATTATTTGATACTGAAGTTAAGTTTTTACATCATTATTTTATTTCAAATGCGTTTCGTTGATAGATATTTTATAGAATTCTGAGGAGATTTTTAGATTTTACTTTTGAACCTACGGTCAAGGTTCCTAAGTCCCAAAAGTCATTCTTTACGTCAAGTTTCCATATCTGGGTATTGTAAGATATTACATTAGGAAGGAACTTTGGAATATTCTTAGACATACTTATCTACAAATTAGTTTTCAGTTCGTGTTTACTAACAATTGAATGCTAATTCAAACGTACCTTTTTAACTCGGATCTGGATGATGCTCTCTGTTTAAATGTTAGAATTGTAATGTTCAATATGTGGAAAATACCTCACGAAACTTAAAACGACGTATTTATGAACATACGGGTATCTTTTACCGTACTGGTCTGCCTCTTAGGCAATGTGATTACCCTGCTATTAGAGATCACAACGAAGCTAAAAGCAACCCCGTTCACCTACAGCGAGCTCGCTGTTCTGTTTTGTATATCGTCTCGCCTTGAACTCAACATTTTAAAGAGTATCTCGATCTTTAGAATGAAACCTCAGTTGAACAGCTCAGAGCCGTCCACTCAGTTGATTATACATTAATTGCAGCCTGTCCTCATAAACAACGGCTAAATTTTCGTTAATTCAGCCGCCAAACCCCCCTGTGTATAAGAGAAAAACGGTTTACACACGACTCACAACAGATGATGTCCCATCATTTCTCGAACAGTGCTTCGCTAACGATCCTGTGTTCGAACCGCAATGTTATAAATGCTTCACCCACGTACTTCAGATACAAATAATCACCAACAGAACCTATAATCACCTAACCTAATCTAACCTAACCTAATCTAACCTAACCTAATCTAACCTAACCACCAAGCATACATCAAGTTTTAATACTATTAAGTTATATATGAGAACAAATATATTTTTAATACGCAGTACGTAAGAATTTATAAGTGCCTCTTGGGGGGAAGGGCCGCTGTTTTAACGAGCCTGGCCTAAGTACAGGTTGTAAATTGTCCTTTTTTCTAAAGTATGTCGTTGAATTCTTGTATTATTCTCTTCTTGAGTATATATAAATATATATATATATATATATATATATATATATATATATATATATATATATATATATATATATATATCGATTATAATCTTGTTAAAAGCAAAAGGTTTGATTCTAAAATCAATGTGGGAAATGAGGCGATACATACCAGAAGCCTGGCAGTGATCCCCCAAGTCATCACACAAACCTCCACACACATGGCTTCTCTCTCCATATATCTCACCCCCCCCCCCCACCCCTCCTCTCTCTTGTTATCCTACTGATTCCCCTCTACCCTCTCCCCTCTTTGTCCTCCGTCTCTTACTCCTCCTCATCTCTCACTACATCTCTGGCAATGCTTTGTTCGCTCATTTTTAGCTCTTGCTCTTTAATTCTCAGCATTTGTGGACCTGTATGTCCCTCTCCTGGTGCTCTGGTCCGGCCCACGTACTCGCTCCATACTTCCACCGCGTGTGTTCAGTGGCAGCAATATCATACTTGCTTCTTCCTATCTTGTTCACATTGCCGGTTACAACACGTCCACTCACAGCTCGACGTTACCATACGCAATGATTCTCTCTCTCCAGGATTCTTCTCTGGCGTTACTCTCTCTCTCTCTCTCTCTCTCTCTCTCTCTCTCTCTCTCTCTCTCTCTCTCTCTCTCTCTCCCTCCCTATAATCATCCCACCCCTCTCCCTTCACCAATTCCCATCACCTCCCTCGTCCCTTCCCGGCTGAGAATGGGGCAGCCAAAACACACCATAACAGCCTAATATTCTTGGTGGGGACCGGCACACGACCTCATAATGGCACTCTAATGGAAAACACAGAAAAGAATAACCATAACAAAACTGGCCAATCACATCCCTCCCTCCCCCCCCCCCTATCCCCCCCCCCCTCGGTCTGCGGTGACGCGCGTGTGTCCCTAGAGGATGGGATTGATTCTGGGTTTGAATCCTCTGACCCGGGATGGATGGACTGTTCCCGTGAATGATTGACAGTGTTCTGTCAATCTCAGAATCTCTGAAACCTTTCCTCCTCCTCTTCCTCCTTATTTTTACCTCTATAGCTTTTCTTAATCTTGAATTTTTAAGATCAATTATTTTTCTTTCTTAGATTCCCAAGTTGCAGTTTTTGTCTAAAATATCTATTCAATGACTTGTTGGCTTCCACAAGATGGTTATCTTGAGGTTATCTTGAGATGATTTCGGGGCTTAGCGTCCCTGCGGCCCGGTCCTCGACCAGGCCTCCTTTTTGTTACCCCCCCCCCCCAGGAAGCAGCCCTTAGCAGCTGTCTAACTCCCAGGTACCTATTTACTGCTAGGTCAACATTCTTAGATGTGCAAATTATTTTATTTCCTTCATCTTTTTATGTTTCAGTAACATTAAGCATATTGTAAATATTTATGTAACTCAGTCACACGTGTGTGGCGACTGAGCTATATATATAAATATATAATTTTTTTCCATCGTTCAGCAATTCACTAATTACTGAAAAGGCTGAAAATATTCATCCGCTCATTTGACGGATGGATTACACCTATGTGTGTGTGTACTCACCTAGTTGTGCTTGCCGGGGGATGAGCTTTGGCACTTTGGTGTATGTATGTATGTGTGTGTGTGTGCGTGTGTGTGTGTGTGTGTGTAATTACCTAAGTGTAGTTACAGGATGAGAGCTACGCTCCTGGAGAGTGTGTGTGTGTGTGTGTGTGTGTGTGTGTGTGTGTGTGTGTGTGTGTGTGTGTGTGTGTGTGTGTGTGTGTGTGTGTATGTGTATTTACTATTTGTATTTGCAGAATCGAACTATTAACTTTTGGATCTCGCCTTTTTAACCAATTTATTTTTCCTCTATTATATCTACTACATATATTTCTCTCTTTCTAACACACACAATGTGTGTGTGTGTGTGTGTGTGTGTGTGTGTGTGTGTGTGTGTGTGTGTGTGTGTGTGTGTGTGTGTGTGTGTGTGTGTGTGTGTTCGTCTGGTCCCCCTCCATGTGGCCGCTGCTCCAGAGGGAGTAATCCAGAGAATTAAAGTGAGTCCCGGACCGTCCCTCTGGTGAGCCCGGTGTCACCCTTCTTGTCTCGCCGGTAGCTTAGCTGACGGCGCTGACGGACAGGTGTTGATCCGCTGGCCAAAAATAACAAGTATCAGTCGTATTTGTCAGCTGGCAATGAAAAGGGAAAGGGTAAAATAAATGAGAAGGAGGGAGAGGGGAAAAACGAATGGAGAGGGGAAAAAACGATTGAAGGAGGGATAAATGGAATGAGAGAGGAAGAGGAATGAGGCAAGGAGATGGGAGGGTGGATGACAAAGGAGTGTCTATATAGTATAGGTAGGTATAGTACAGTATAGGTATAATAATCTGCACTTGTGCAAAGAACAGTTATATCATTTCCCCGCTGAGGAGAGTACCGTTATCTTGAGGTTATCTTGAGATGATTTCGAGGCTTTTAGTGTCCCCGCGGCCCGGTCCTCGACCAGGCCTCCACCCCCAGGAAGCAGCCCGTGACAGCTGACTAACACCCAGGTACCTATTTTACTGCTAGGTAACAGGGGCATAGGGTGAAAGAAACTCTGCCTTTTGTTTCTCGCCGGCGCCTGGGATCGAACCCAGGAGCACAGGATCACAAGTCCAGTGTGCTGTCCGCTCGGCCGACCGGCTCCCTACGTCAGCAAATCGTCAACAAATGTCGTTTATACACAACGATTTTACGAACTGATATATTTTACTGATATATCAATTCGCTCTCCGGTACGCTGCTTGTCAGAGCATGTTGGGTGTTTAAGGACACACACACACTTATGTCTCTGGACCCGGATTCACGAAGCAATTACGCAAGCACTTACGAACGTGTACATCTTTCCTCAATCTTTGACGGCTTTGGGTTACATTTATTAAAAAGTTTACAAGCATGAAAACTTCGCAATCAATTGTTGTTATTGTTATAAACAGCCTCCTGGTGCTTCGGAGCTCATTAACTGTTTAATATTTGTAAACAAAGCCGCCAAAGCTTGAGAACAGATGTACAGGTTATTAAGTGCTTGCGTAACTGCTTCGTGAATCTGGTCCCAAATCTAGATCTGTGTTAAACGGCTCATCCTCTCAAAATGAAAGTACTTAGAGTAACTATTTGGTCGAAAGTACTAATATGTAGTGATGGACCACCAGAAAGCTGACTTTTATATTACTGAATTTTGACAAACTAGAAACTTCTTTTAAGAGAAACATTAGACCTAACCTATCCTCTCCTGGCAATCCTAGGAGAAAACATACGTGCTCTCTTAGGTCTAATATAGCACATATATGTGTTATACTAGGCCTTGGCATATTTAAGTTGGTGTTTAACTTTATTTTATCTTGACTCT
>WNGS01028604.1:0-10287 GCA_020271785.1 Procambarus virginalis | reverse complement strand
GTTGAAACGAGAGGTCTAGATCTAAGATTATAAGTGCTAGTATGGTTGCTGAACATCAAGTGGTCTGTCACTACAGAAGGTGGTGTCCCAATAGGAGGATCTGTCTGGGTAAGTTTATTGTCATCTTCCTCATCATCTCGTCAACAGTCATTTTAGCTAACTTCATATGGTCTAACGTTCATTTATATACTCTCCGTTGACCAAGTTCTTAAGTCTGTATTTGTTACCTTTGATAAGCTCGGTTACCTTATATGGACCCAAAAATTTCTTAGTTAACTTGTACATAGGTCCAGACCTGTGTTGGTTAAGTATCATTACTACAGATCCGATAGTTATTTTACTGGTTTAGCTCATGCATTCCTTGCTAGAGTGAACTCGGCTGTAGCTTTGGACAGTTGTTCTCATATATTTTCTTGAATACTATTGCATTGTCTAAGATTCACTTGGACAAAATCATCTACGTATATAAAGGAGTAGGAGGTACTTTAATCAATTCATTAGGGAGGATCTTCTCTGTACCAATAAAGAATAGCATGAGGTGCGTCACCTGTAGAAACATTAATTGAAGATTTATAGCACCCTGAATTAAGGTATAAAATCCTCCCCCAACTGTTGTTATCAAAATTCAACGTGACTCTCAAGGCATCTAACACTTTCCTGTTAGTACGTTCAGCTAATCCATTACTAGCTGGATGATAAGGCATATACTACATTTTTTAATGTTATAGAAATCACACAAGCTAGTTAAAATACTATTACTGAATTCTGGACCATTATCTGAAAGGATTACTTCAGGCATACTATATCTACAAATTATTTGGACATGGAATGCACTGGCTATAGTTTCGCTGTTGTTGTTCGGATAGGAACTAGTTCGCAAAACCGTGAAAAATTATCACCATGCAACCAATGTTTGTTCCCTTCTCTTCTTCTGTTTCTGCAAAATTTGTCAACAATCCATCGATACTCATTCCCAAGGAGCTTTAGTTGCTGGGTACACCTGA
This sequence comes from Procambarus virginalis, assembly GCA_020271785.1. Taxonomy (NCBI): domain Eukaryota; kingdom Metazoa; phylum Arthropoda; class Malacostraca; order Decapoda; family Cambaridae; genus Procambarus; species Procambarus virginalis. The sequence goes on along the minus strand of WNGS01028604.1, from coordinate 9,283 downwards.
ATTGGATTAGGTCCTGAAACATGTCCCTTGTGCTGTAAGCAAGTTAAACATCTGTCAACATAATGAGCAATCTCCTTAGCCATTTTTGGCCAAAAATACTTCAATCGACCTTGTTAGAGTGTACGATCCTTTCCTGGATGTGCACTTGCAGGAGCATCTGGATAATTTTTAACACAGTTGGTACCAAGACAGCTGAACAACTACTGGCAACATTTCCTCGGGCTGTCCCTAGCTTTACTACTCTACACAGTAAATTGTCTAACATAACTAATTCTTTCAATGGTACTTGCGGTTTATGAATTGGGCGAGTGTCTTGCTTAGTCAAAAATTTAATGACGGGTGCCCATATGGGGTCTTGTCTCTGTTCCATCTCTACTACTTTAGCATCTAATGCTGGTAATTTAAAGAATTGCAGCTACATGTTGAGAAAACGCATCGGCTACAACATTTTGCTTTCCTGAATATATCCAAATGTGGGATTGAATTCTTGAATTGTGAGCAAATATCTAGCAAACTTTCCAACTGGATTCTTATTTTTGAACAAGGGAATTAATGGTTGGTGATCTGTAAGAACATGAACTGGGTAATTATAAATGTATCCTTGAAATGTTTAAGTGCCCAGACAACTGCCAAGGCTTCTCGTTCTGTTGCACTATAATTTTTGCTCTTCTTTAGATAATGTAGGCTAGCATAAGCTATTGCATGATCTGTGTGACCTTCTGTTTGAAGTAATGCAGCACCTAAACCTATGTCACTAGCATCTGTAACCAATGTAAAAGTTTAGAAAAATCTGGGTACCTAAGGACAGGTGACGAAATCAAGGCTGCCTTGAGTTTTTTTAATGCCTGATCCTGGGCCTCTCCCCAAACAAAGGGTTCATCTTTTCTTTGCAACTTGTAAAGTGGAGCGGCTATAATAGAGAATCCAGCAATAAATGAACGATAAAATCCTACAAGACCTGTGAACTTTCTTATGGCTTCTGCGTACGAGGCGTTGGAAAATCACAGGCAGCAATAATTTTTATTCATTCAATGTAATACCTGAAGGTGTAACTGTATGACCTAGGAAATTAATCTCTTTAAAAATGAACATTTTGCAAACTTATTTTTAAATTACCTTCAGCAAGCTTTGCAAGTACTTTCTCAAGGTTTGGAAATGAGTCTGAACATCTTGCGACATGATTATGAGATCATCAAGGTAAACTAGAAGTGTACTTCCTATCAATCTATGAAAAGATTCGTCATGAGCCGTGAAAAGGTTATTGGACTACTCCACAAACCAAATGGTATTCTTTTGAAATGAAAATGACCATTGGGAGTACTAAAAGCTGTCAATTGTTTACTTTCCTCATCAAGGGGGATTTGCCAGAATCCCTGCAACAAATCTAATGTTGAGAATACTTTATTTCGACCAATACTTTGCAACAAATCATTTAGAACTGGAAGTGGGAAATGATCAGGTATCATTACTCTGTTAAGCTTCCGATAATTGATTACAGGTCTCCAAGTCCCATCTCGCTTTGGTACAAGAGTCAATGGAGCATTCCATGGTGAATTACTCGATTCAATTACATCACTCTGTAACATTTCCTCTATAAGTCTATCGGTTTCTGCTCTCTAAGAATAGGGAAGACGGTAAGCTGGTACATAAATAGGCATAGTTCCTTGTTCAAGGGGAATTTTATGTGTAATAAGAGGAGTGAGACCTAACTTTTCTCCTGGTAGAGCACAACGGCTCTATTCCTGTTCAAAATTTCCAAAAGTTGAGCCACAGAGTCAGGAAAATCAGTAGGACTGAGGTGTAGCACTTGCACCTCTGGCTGAAATCCCTGTTCTCCTGGTGTGAGAGTACAGACAATATGATCCATGGAGACATCATCCACAACTCACACCGGTAACGAGTAATGGGCAAAATCTACAACATGGGTACCAGACTGGAAATGGATGTCGGCATTACTAGTGTTTGCATTATACAGTGTAACAGTACCATCCTGCACCATGTGCCAGGAGCGTTCAACAACATACCATTCACTTTACATGTTTCCCTTTCCGCAATCACATCCGACAACTCAGGCACTCCTTGAACTTAACTCTTATTCTGGTGAGAGAATGAGGGTGCAGCACAGTGTCAGTGGCTGTGAAACCACTGACCTCAGAGATGGAAGCTGCCAGGCGAGCGAGACAACGAGAATCCGTTAGGGCGTCCCCTTCCAGAAAGTCCCGATACTCATTCTCCTTAACAACTGCACAACTACGACCGCCGACAGTGTGCTGCTAGGGGCACCTCTGTGCTCGAACGCCATTGAGGTAGTCCTCGAAGAAAAGCTTAAAGACCTGAGGAGGATAGAGATGCGAATAGGGGCTTTGGATGCTCATGATGCGTTGTACCTTCTTACAAGGTGCCTGGCCTTGCCCAGACTTACCTATTTACTCAGGTGTGCTCCTTCTTTTGACAGCCCAAAATTAACAGAATACGACTCACTCCTAAAGACAATAACTATGAAAATGTTAATTACCTCTCCCTGCAAGATGACCAGTGGGACCAAGCAACGCTCCCAGTTAGACTCGGGGTATAGGTATTCGCAAGGCGACACAGTTAGCATTGCCGGCATTCTTATCCTCGACCAGTGCTACAAGTGAATTAGTGAAGGAAATACTACCAGAATACCTAAGGAACTCCATTGGGATTCGTGATCCCAAATTTGTGGAAGGAGCTGGTCGGTGGGACACACTCGCCAATTCACACACCCGACCAACTTGTCCAAACGACGGTAAACAGGCCAAATGGGATAGCCCCATAGTGGAGAACATCGCCAAAGCATTGCTGGACGTAGCTTCTCAGAAGGACAGAGCGCGTCTCCTAGCTGTGCAAGCGCCCCATGCTGGGGACTTCCTGTTGGCAGTCCCTAATTCCGCCTTGGGCACCCGCCTGGATCATCGGGCCCGAAGTATAGGTGTTGCTCTGCGCCTTGCCGCCCCTATCTCCACCGAGCACCGGTGTATTTGCGGCCAGGCACGGGCAGACCAATACGGCAGCCATGGTCTCATCTGTCGTAAGACACAGGGAAAGATTGCCAGACACGAGGCAGTCAATGACATCATCAAGAGAAGTTTGGCTACAGCTGGGTGTCCAGCACAAAGGAAACCCCAATTGTGCAGACCTGACAACAGCCCAAAACGCCCAGATGGAGTCACCCTGCAGCCATGGAGGGAAGGTAAACAGGTCGTATGGGATTACACCTGTGCATCTACATTGGCTGATACCTATTTACGTTACAGCTCAGCGGAGGGAGGTGGGGCAGCCACCTTCAGGGAGACCCAGAAAATCCACAAGTACAGAGACCTAGAACGTTGTTACAGGTTCGTGCCGATAGGCTCAGAGACTCTGGGCGCCTGGGGTAAATGTGCACTCAAGTTTTTAAAGGAGGTTGGTGAGGAACTCATTGGGAAACTAGAGACCCACGAGCAGCCAGTTTCCTGTTCCAGCGCCTCAGTGTCGCAGTGCAGAGGGGAAATGCGTGCTGTATCCTGGGTACGCATCCAACCTCCGAGGAGCTGGACGAGGTCTTCGAACGCTGATTGTTTATTTGTTATATATTTGTATGTGTGTGTGTGTTCTCTGTAAACTGTAGCATTGCAATAAAATAAAACAAAACATACAAAAAAATAATATTGGTGGTAGGAGAAGAAAAGAATTAAGTATTCAGTGAGAATCCACAAGATCTTCTCTGAATGCTCTTTCTTTTCTTCTTCGAGGATGTGGGTCCCTGCAATTGCACCAGAGGTGGTACCCCTAATATATATATATATATATATATATATATATATATATATATATATATATATATATATATATATATATATATATATATATATATATATATATATATATATATATATATATATATATTATATATATATATATATATATATATATATATATCTATATATATATATATATATATATATATATATATATATATATATATATATATATATATATATATGCAATTGACGATCACAAAACACTGATCATTTTATGCGGAAAATCCACAGAGAAAAATGAAAGGAGGTAACGTTTCGACTTGGTTAAAGCCTTTGTCAAACCAGACTGACAAGAAGAGATGGGAATTGGGAGGATATATAGGCCGACACCTGACCAACCCAACCCTAGGGAAAGAATTAACCAGAGACAGGTAAAGCTTAGCTTAGAATGGTCAAAGAGGATTAAGCGGTCAGAGAAAAAGGATGAAAGATTAAAGAAAAGCCTCATGAACATGCAATAAATGAATATATAAATATAAAATTATAATGAGACATTGTAAGCCTCTTTAACAATTACAGTTTTTCTTAAACTGTTGTGCAATATTATAACTTAAAAATGGATCAAGTTTGTACATTCCAGTACTAACATTAAGAAGATTTGGACACTGACTGATTAGAGCAGACTCAATCAAATTCCGTTCCACGAAATCCCCACAATTGGTAATGCTTTTTGCACCATTCCAGTTAATATTGTGATCGCATAAATTCGTATGTAGATACAATGCATTAGACGTTTGGGCAGTTCTAATACTATAAGCATGTTGTGACAACCGCAATTGTAAGGACTTTCCTGTTTGTCCAAGGTACACAGAATCACAATCATTGCAGGGAATTGAATACACGCAACCTGCTGTATCAGGGGAGTTTTTTATTAAATTGGATTTGATCGTACTATTAGTGAACACCAAATTTATATTAAGTTTCTTAAAAATCAAAGACAATTTTTCAAGTCCACTCGCATAAGGTACAACCAATGAGTTAATAATTTCTGGTTTCGCCTTAGGGATGTGATTATAAAACGTACGCTTGGCTTGTTCAAACGAGAAATCCAAAAACCTCTTAGGATATTGTAAACTCTTCCCGATTTCATATATTATAGCAATCTCTTCATCAAAAAACTCAGGGCTGCACACCCTCAAAGCTCGTAGAAACATTCCTGAAAATACTGCCCGTTTAACTTTACTATGATGATTCGAATAAAAATGAACATACGACCCCACGTTGGTAGGTTTCCTATACACATTAAATTTGAACTTTCTAGTGACTCTATGAATCATAATGTCCAAAAACGGAAGCATACCATTCACCTCAGTCTCACAAGTGAATTTTATTGAAGGTACCAAAGAATTGAGTTCATTAAGAAAAACTATATGGTCTTTGTCACACGGCCATAAACACAAAATATCATCAACATACCTAAACCAAACTACATTAGCCGGGATAATACTGGATAAGATTTTTGTTTCGAAGAATTCCATATACAAATTACTTAAAACGGGGGAAAGAGGATTGCCCATCGCCATTCCAAATGTTTGTTTGAAAAATTTTCCATTAAAACTAAAATAATTGTCTTTTATACACAATTTGATAAGTTCTAATACTTTATTGGTCTGCAAGTTCAAATTATATTTAGGTAGTTCCTCACGTAGAAATTCTAACAGGTCATCAACGGGTACTTTAGTGAATAAAGAGGTCACATCGAAACTTATTAGTTTAAAATCAAAATTTAAATTCAGTGTGGATAGCTTATTAACTAAGTCCACATTGTTTGTCAAGTGTGAGTTGGAAATAGTACCAACTATTGGGGACAAAACCTTGACTAACCACTTAGAAAGTTTATAAGCCGCCGAACCAATTGAACTAATTATCGGCCTTGCCGGATTATTTGGCTTATGAGTTTTTATAAGACCATACATGTAAGGAAGAGAGGGGGATCGACTTATTAGCCTAGATATCAACTCTTTATCACCTTTACACACAGTTTTAAGAGATTTGTTAAAATGTGCAATCACTTTTTCAGTAGGATCTCTATTAATCAATAGATAAGTATCCCTGTCTTCCAGGAGTAACTCCATTTTTCGGACATAGTCATCTTTATTCATAATAACTACTGCATTTGACTTATCAGCCTTGGTAATATGTAATGAACTATCTTTTTTGAGATTTTTGAACGCATGAACAAATCGACTTGGACAGTTAGGAACAGAATTGTTAAGTAAAACACCATACATCATCCCTTTGCACACATTAATATCTTCAACTGAGACATTACTATACTTTTCAAGCTTGCAGAAACCTTTGGCAATATCTACATAATTGACTGTTCCATTAGATGTGGCAAAGCTCAGACCATATCCTAATGCAGTAATCGTGTCATTATCAAGCTGTCTATCTGAGAGGTTTATAACAAACTCCTGGTTAGAGTGTTTATTCCAGTCACTTCGTTGAATAAGGTTCTTTAATTTGAAATCAAGTTTAGTACTCACCTTTCTGCAGGTAGACCTCAGAGTAGTATAACAGTAATCCATCAAACAACGGTTCCACTCAGGCGGAATGGCTTGGAGAAAAGCGTACTTACATTTATTCACCACTTTAAAACATTCACGAACTTCAAATTTAAGTAAATCGATGTTTTTTATAAGCACTATGCGGGGTATCTCATCAAACGGCTGATCTGACAATTTAAGAACGCTGTTGGGTAATAATGAACGGGGAAGCACTTGTTCACTGAGGCATTTTCGAAACTTCGTCTTCGCTTTCTTCGAAAATGCCTTCGTTCATTATTCCCAACGCGCGTTTGTCGAAAAGCCTCAGAGAACATAGTGCTTCCCCGTTTATTACCCAACAGCGTTCTTAAATTGTCAGATCAGCCGTTTGATGAGATACCCCGCATAGTGCTTATAAAAAACATCGATTTACTTAAATTTGAAGTTCGTGAATGTTTTAAGTGGTGAATAAATGTAAGTACGCTTTTCTCCAAGCCATTCCGCCTGAGTGGAACCGTTGTTTGATGGATTACTGTTATACTACTCTGAGGTCTACCTGCAGAAAGGTGAGTACTAAACTTGATTTCAAATTAAAGAACCTTATTCAACGAAGTGACTGGAATAAACACTCTAACCAGGAGTTTGTTATAAACCTCTCAGATAGACAGCTTGATAATGACACGATTACTGCATTAGGATATGGTCTGAGCTTTGCCACATCTAATGGAACAGTCAATTATGTAGATATTGCCAAAGGTTTCTGCAATCTTGAAAAGTATAGTAATGTCTCAGTTGAAGATATTAATGTGTGCAAAGGGATGATGTATGGTGTTTTACTTAACAATTCTGTTCCTAACTGTCCAAGTCGATTTGTTCATGCGTTCAAAAATCTCAAAAAAGATAGTTCATTACATATTACCAAGGCTGATAAGTCAAATGCAGTAGTTATTATGAATAAAGATGACTATGTCCGAAAAATGGAGTTACTCCTGGAAGACAGGGATACTTATCTATTGATTAATAGAGATCCTACTGAAAAAGTGATTGCACATTTTAACAAATCTCTTAAAACTGTGTGTAAAGGTGATAAAGAGTTGATATCTAGGCTAATAAGTCGATCCCCCTCTCTTCCTTACATGTATGGTCTTATAAAAACTCATAAGCCAAATAATCCGGCAAGGCCGATAATTAGTTCAATTGGTTCGGCGGCTTATAAACTTTCTAAGTGGTTAGTCAAGGTTTTGTCCCCAATAGTTGGTACTATTTCAACTCACACTTGACAAACAATGTGGACTTAGTTAATAAGCTATCCACACTGAATTTAAATTTTGATTTTAAACTAATAAGTTTCGATGTGACCTCTTTATTCACTAAAGTACCCGTTGATGACCTGTTAGAATTTCTACGTGAGGAACTACCTAAATATAATTTGAACTTGCAGACCAATAAAGTATTAGAACTTATCAAATTGTGTATAAAAGACAATTATTTTAGTTTTAATGGAAAATTTTTCAAACAAACATTTGGAATGGCGATGGGCAATCCTCTTTCCCCCGTTTTAAGTAATTTGTATATGGAATTCTTCGAAACAAAAATCTTATCCAGTATTATCCCGGCTAATGTAGTTTGGTTAGGTATGTTGATGATATTTTTACACAGGTACTGATGTCAGACATCATCTTTGGTAATGAAAAATTCTTTGAGCAGAATTCTATGTTGCGTTTCACTTACGAGATGGAGAAGGATGGGAAGCTAACCTTTCTGATGTAACAGTCATGGAAAGGAGCGGAGGTTTTCCACACTGCAGTCTACACTAAGGAAACAAACATAGGAATGTGCCTAAATGCCAACAGTGACTGCCCAGACAGGTACAAGAGGAGTGTTGTTAACGCTTATGTCGACCGTGCTCTCAGCCACAGCTCAGAATGGAAGCAAGTCGACGAAGAACTCTGTAGGGTAAGGCAGGTCCTAGTCAACAACGGCTTCTCCAATGGTTTCATTGAGACATCATAAGAAGGAAAGTGAAACGCCATGCAACTCTGAGAGACAACTAATACAACACCTATACCCCCTATTAGACTATTTTACAGGAACTTCTTCTCAACAGCTCATAAAACGGAGGAAAGGGTCCTGAAAGATATTGTTAATAGAAACGTTATCCCTACAGACAAACATCAGAAGATACCATTGACGATTTACTATAAAACCAAGGAAAACTGCCACCTACTCATGAGAAACTCTCCAGACACAAACAGAACGCTTTGAAAGAGACCAATGTCGTCTATGCCTTCAAATGCCCACTTGGGGACTGTAAGCCCCAAGAACTCAGTATATAGGCAAGACAACAACATCACTTTCCAGCGATTAAACGATGCATAAGCAACAGGGCTCTATCAAGGAACTATAATCTCTTCCCACAACCAAACCATCACCAGAGAATCTTAACAAACACCACAGAAATCATTGATAGATACAGCGACAAGCAGGCGATTGACATCTGTGAGGCACTACACATCAAGAAGTCAACACCAGCAATCAACACAGCCAATTAATGCACAATTATATTTACCCACTTCAAGACCCGCTCCAATATAGAAACATCAAGAAATATGGGCCAATAGGCCTTCGCAGTTCTATTGTACCCAACCTCTACTTCTACAAATCTAACCCCGTTTTCCATGTTCTGTGTTTCACCCCACTATGGTATTACATCACCTTCACCCAATGCAGGTATAAAAGCCAATGTTTGTTCTTAAAGCATAAGTTGTGTGTAGATAACTAAAAGTCTTTGAAAATGTAATAAGGGGTTTTACGAAACGCGATCAAGTGTCGCGTCAGACTAGGAAATAAAAAATGAATTTTGGAGAAGTGGGTTTTCATTTACCGTCACCAGTAAAAAGAAACATAAGGAAAATAGAGAAAATTCGTGTTAGAATGATTATCTTACTTCGGTCATATTTAATAATATATGTC